>CM033756.1:6677538-6835951 GCA_019671005.1 Hibiscus mutabilis
CTACCAAAGCTTAATAAAAAGATCACCAGAGGTGCAGCTTTCTGGAAGACATTTATTGCTTCAGTTAACACTGATCTCTCCTTCTGGATAAGTTGTTTCTCTCTATCCTCCAAACTAATAAAACCCGCCACACCCGTTTTCAGGTGAGAGTCGTGAACGACATCCTCCATATTTAGTTCATTGAAGCTCTCATCCTGAGGTTTGTTGTTAGTTGTATATGCGGTGTTAAAAAACCGGCTCAGAACATCATCGGTAAACAACCTCAAATCTTCCAATGACAAAACTACACCACTAGCACCTGATTTGAGAATGTTGGACAACTCGGTATACGGCGGCACCTCTGCGTCCTCTGCATGCCAATTATTGTTAACAATAAAGATTGGTATCTTCACATTCTCATAAACAGACTTCATAGCCATATCAACATGCTCCTCTTGACCCACATCATATATTAGAAAATCAGCACCTTCAGAACTTGAAGCATTTAAAGCAGCATCTGAAGATTGCACGGTCCTAGCAACCAAAGGTAGAAAAACCGAATCCAATTTCGAATCCATCATTGTGTTTCTTGCCACAATGGCAGGAAGGCCTGTAGAAGAAACAAATACAACCATGTGGGATATAAATATCAACTGTCAACACCTTTAATATTGGGTAAATTTCATTACTTTAGACTAGTCTAGTAATATTGAATATGCAAAGTGCAAACTTTAGAAGAAAGAGGGAAGGGCAGAAGCCACCTTGATCGGAGAGGACCACGCCACTAGCACCAACGGCGGCGGCAATGTCAACGCGCTCCGATATCAAAAGATAAGCACGGTCTTTAACAACCGCTTTTAACGAACGGGCAGCTTCATAAACCGTGCCACCGCTTGCTTCACCGCCATTGAGCACTACAAGACCAACCCATTTCGAGACAGCCTTGTCAATGAAAGCCAGTGCATTGTCGTCACCCAAGACCTCGTCGGGGTCCAACTGGAGAACAAAAATTCGGGACCTTGATCTCCGGACGCTTGTAGCCGCCGGGGAATAGTGTTCTGGGAGGCTGCTGGTTTTGAGGGCCTTGGGGACCAAGTTGCTGTGAAGTTAAGCTGAAAGAGTTGTTGGAAAGGGAGGATTTCGTCGGAGGAAAAAGGCGGCGGAAAGGGGATTTAGTAAAGCGAGAGAATAAAGGAGGAGATGGGCTGAAGTGGAAAAGGGCGGCGGAGGGAGAGGCCGGGGACTGCAGGGAAAGGAAAGGGGTCATCGAAAACGAAAAGACGAAACTTTTTGTGCTACCAAGTAGTTTGGTAATGGAGGCGGAGAGAGTCGAGCAGTGACTGGTAAGAGATGTGTTATATCTTTATCTTCTTATCCTTTGGAGGATTTGAGTGATTCCGATGAACCCACCACCGATTTGCTATGTTAAAAATCTACAAGATAATTAGATAAGTGATCCAACGGTCAATATGATAAGAAACCTCAATGGCCAGCTTTTGACTATTGTCTAAAGTTGGGAGCTTTGAAAAGTCAAAAAAACATGAGTGGGACCCCACCTGGCTCAATTCAAAAGCATGAAGGTCCCACCGCCATGGTAAAAGAAAACTCAACATTTTGTTAAAAAGTTTAAATTTTTAATGAATTTGTGGGTGTGTTCTTGATTTTTTTTAGTGCTGTTTTTCACTTTCAATGGAGGTGGATTTAGGCAGAAAAAAGAAGCATGAAAAGTTCTGCAAAAATATATATTATTTGAGATTAAAAGGAAACTGATAATTATAAGTATCTCACACCAAGATTGGTGGAAGTGGAAGCAAAATATACAAACTTGAAACAGTATAAATCAACAAAATCATTGCTTCATTTTCCGGGTTTCCATGAAACCTGATGCTGTTGTTCTTCATCAATGTACTCATCGGTTTCCTCTTCTTCTGCAATGGGAGATGAAAAATCCAAGCACATTCCTCGTAACACTTGTTCATACGATGCAGATAGATCTTGGGAAGTCATTTGATGGTACTCCACGAGCTGGTGAAGGCACTGGTTTTCCCTCACCAGATTCGCATTCTCATTCGCCAGCCTTGATTTCTCTGCAAGCAGGGCTTCCAATTGAAGCCTAACCAGATCGTCATCCTCGGGTCGGATCCCCTTGGTGAACCCATCTCGGAGCCTTCTGTTCTCTTCCTCGAGCAGACCGCAACGCTCTTGCATGAAACATAAATCATTCTTTATGGACTTCAACTCTCTAGCTAGTGCAGCTGCCTTGCTTGCCATGGAAATCGCAAGCTTGTAAAAGATGGAAACAACAAAGGGTTAAAATTGTGAGAGCTTGGTCGATGAACAATTGAAAGGAAAAGCCGAAAAGGAACAAGTTTTACATTCTTGGCTTTCTTCATCATCTTGTTGTTTCTGGGGCTTTGTTCATTCTCCTTTTTGGATCATTATCATCTGAGCACTCACTGTGATCAAATTTCCTCTTCAGACCGATCTTACTCTCTTCTTCGAATTCGAGTCGTTTCCACTGTCGTTCCTCCTCTTTTGGCTCTGAATTCTTGAGATTACTATGAAACATATCGGTCAACGTTGGAGGTTTAGCTAGCTCTCTAGCTCCCTTAAAAAAAACAGATGAAAAGTTTCAGCAAGTTTGCAAATTTGAGCTACAAAAGTAGATAATACCATACACAGAATTTACCTGGAGAGCATTGTCGAGGTTATTAGATAGCTGAGAGAGAGTTTGTGATATGGAATCAAAGCCTCTAAGCAAAAGCAATGAATCCTCTTTCAATCGCTTAGCTCTGTTGGATTTTCCTTTTGAATTCTGCAACCAAAAAGAAACATTAGAGCAAATTTCCATTTTCCAAATTAGCTTCAAAAGATGAAAAACATGAAGAAAACTTACAGTCTCTTTAGGCAGAGAAGGATCGACATTTCGGTCATCGGCTCGGCTACGGAGAATGCTCCAGAAAAGCTTGTCGGAAGCTGGGCTGAAGAGTGGAGATGAAGAAGAAGCCATGAAAGTAGTAGGCTCCTGCAAAATGTATTCAAATAAAATGATATGTTAGAATAGAAAAAAAGAAGATAAGAACAGCCCATTAAAGCTTAGAGGAAGGGGAATAAAGGTTGAAAAGAAAAAGAACCTTGGTAAGAGGAGGTGGAGATGGAGTATCAACTGAGAGTGAAGCAGCAGCAGCCATTGCTATGGGGAGAAAAAGAGAAGGGGTAACGGCTACTATTGACGGTGGAATTTAAAGGAGTGTACCTTTCGGGGCTAACGTTCATAAATCTAATCTGAAATAAATAAATAAACAAATTTATTTTGTTGTTATTATCTACCTCAAAAGTTTAGTTGGTCTACTCCACCATAAATAAAGAAAAAAAATGGAATCTTGAAGAAACAGAATTATAGATTTTTTTTAATCAAAAAACAGAATTATTGATTTACTCAATTAAAAACAAATAAACTACAACAAATTTTAATGGCTATTAAACTGTTAAAAGTCCAATAAAAAATGGATCGCAACGCATGCATTGTTTTAATATTAAACTTGAATGTTTAATAAAGCATTCTAATCAACATGTATTATTAAAAAGAGTTCTGGAAAATCTTTCTCACACATCATATGAGCCTCCTCTGTCGAAAATTAAAATATATGAATGCATGAATAAACAATACTGGATCAATTTTAATTGCAGGATGTTATTAAACTTAAAGTTTAGTAGTATCTTTGTAAAGTTTTCAGTAGTTGGGCTGTATTAAAAAAGATTTAATTAAAAAATAAATATCTAAACTATATTTTTTTTAACTTTAGAACTGTCAAAAGTTTCTTTTCTTGCAATAGGAATTGTTAGAAATAGAAAAAGCTCAGGAATAAATACAACCAATTCTTGATGGAATGGCCCGACTATGTGCTGAAGCTGCTGGTTTACATGTAGAAATTGTTCATTATGATCCAAAAGCTGTTGGGATCGATGCGAAGAAAGCATTTCCTTTCCGTATATGGTAATAATACTTGTTAAGCTAAGCATACTGCTCTTCAAGTCTTCAAGAAAATATACGATTTCACTGCAATAAGTGCACAGGATAGATATAATCTTTTGCGTCATCATCTCAAATCAACTGATTAGAGGATAAATGCCAAAGTCTATTTGATGTCAAATGTACAATCACCATTACCCTTCTTATGTGCAGCACTTTTACGCCAAACCAAGAGCTGCAAAGGACATATTAGGGTGGGAGAGCACCACAAATCTGCTAGAGGACTTTAAGGAACGATTCAAGGAGTATGTAAAGATCGGGCGTGACGAGAAACCTATGCAGTTTTAGATAGATGATAAGATACTAGAGGCCCTTAAAGTTCCAGTAGCTGTTTGATCAACCACATTCAGGCCCTTAAACTCGTAAGAGTCCACTCTGCAATATCATATGAGGGTGTATGTTTTGTTTTTCTTTCCCCTGCAAGTGATCTCTATGTGACATAATCCATTCCCTTTGATAATAAATAAAGCTTTTACCTTTCCATAAACCAAGTGATGCATTTACAATATAAAGAAATCAGAAGAATAATGGACGAAACCTACTACCACAATAACATTAACGTCATTTATAATCCAAGCAATGAACAGAACAGATGTGAGTGAAAACAGCAAAGGAGAGCAAATGAGTCGATCCCAAAGAAGATTTTGGGTAGATGAACGTTGAAGTCATGGGAAGGTCTCACTTCAAAGCGAGTGGCAATCCCACAACAGAAAAAGGTAAGATCATTGTCCAGCATCAGGCCTAAAGCAGCTCCAGCAATACATTACAAATATAATTAAACAAGATGACAACACAAAAGCAGAGGCACAAGGAAAGATGTCATGCTGAATTCTTTATTCGATTCAAATGATATGCAAGAGGGGAAGTAATACCTACCTTAAGATAACCATTACTTGCTTTTTTCATATAAATCGCAAAAAGCATTTGAAAAAAGAAAAACTGCATGCTAAAGCATTGAAAATTAAGCTCCCTGCTGAATAAAGCTACAACCATTCAGATGTTCCAAAATCTGAAGAATTAGGTTTAACAAACCTGAACTACAATGGTAGATCTACCACACTAATGTCCCAGCTACAGTAGCTTATAGTAAGTCATAGAAAATGGAAGACTTTTTAGATGATTTTTAGCTGGATGCCACAAGAACCAGATGGCATACACAGCATGCCTATTCTCCTTGCTCAATCTTGAGATCCTTAAGCTTGGAGTCCAATTCATTCTCATCTTCTGCATTCTCCTCATCCTGGTCCTGGTCCTGGTCCAGGTCCAGGTCCAGGTCATAATCTTCTCCTTCTGGATCATTCTCATCCAAAGGTCCAAGCTTTTCAGGGGAACTTTTAAACAATTCCTTCACCTCATCTATTCCTTCTTCAGATATGAAATTTCCATTGATATTCAGCAACTCAATTCAGGTTTTTTTCACAACCGCTTGGGCCAAAAGCCTTGCCCCAGCTCTCCTAACAGCATTTGCACTCATATCAACTTCATTCAACTGATCATGACCCTCTCCTAATGCCTTACCAATCAAAATAGCACCTTCATCTTTGAGTTCATTCTCAGCCAAGTTTAATTTTGTAAGGAATTGTTTTGAAGCAATACACGCTGCTAAAGAAGCAGCACCTTTGGCTGTAATGTCATTTCCAGCCATTTCCAGAACTTCAAGAGAAGGTGCAGACTCTTTCAGAACATTAGCAAGTGCTTCCGTCCCATCATCCTCCAGGTTCAAATAACTGAGGTAAATCTTAGTAAGGCCTGCAAATAGAGAGAGAGCTTTGCTCAAAGCAACTCCAGCTTCCACACCAAACATGTTGTCACGCAGATCAAGCCTCTTTAAATGGGTACATGTTTTTAGTGCTTCAGCTAGAGCCACACCACCGTCTACGCCAACTCTTGTTGAAGAACACCGGAAATCCTCAATGCATGGGAACGTTTCACAATTTCAGAGATAGCAATTGCACCTTCATCCCCTGTCATGTTATTGTGAAACTGAAGAACTTTCAACTTCTCAGTATAAGTAACTAGCTCAGAAACTGCTCGAGCAGCTTCTTCTGAAATACCATCATTAATCAAATACAGCTCCTCCAAATTATTCTGTGACTTCAGGAGTGCCCCAAATGCTCGAATACCCTTTTCACCCAAGGCATTGTTTGAAAGGTTAATGTACCTCAATTGACAACCTTCCAGGGCAGAAGAAAAAAGATTCATCACTTCAAGTGCTTCAGACTCTGGCCTTCCTGCAACAAAATCTGAAAGGTCAACCTCAGTCAACTGTTGCTTAATGGATGACAAGATGGGTGCAGCAACATTTGCTGCATCCATGCCAAAACTTCTGTTGCTAAAACATATCTTAGTATATGAATTTCCTGGCTCTCTAAGTGGTTTCAAAATGTCTTGGCCTCCTCTGCATCTATAAATGCCCGGCGACCTCCAGATATATCAAAGACATTTTCATGAACAATACTAATTTTATCTGCTACCTCTTCATCCTTTACTGTAGGGCCTCTTTTAATAACTTCCAGCATCAGTCTACTGGATTCTTTGGCATATACTTGCACTGCAGAACTTCCGTCACCATCAGGCTCCTTCTTGTAGTGTAGATCAGCAACAGCGAAAGCTAACTCTTCTATTTTCTTGGCATCCTTCTCAGCCTCTTCAGTACTTAATAGCCCATACTTCCTAGAGAAAATGGATGGAGTTGTAAGATTCTTTGTCATCCGCTCTACAAGCATCAGCCTTGTACTATGACTAGGTGGCCACAATTTGACTGACAGCATGCAGTGTTCGGATGGTGCTGTTCCAGACTCCATATCTAATTAACATAGGATCATCAGAGATTGCAAATACATTATAAAGATGAGATGGAAAAAATAAGGACCCATATATATATATAAAACAAAATGATCAACAAAGCTGAAGTTCTTATCAAGCAACTTCTGTTAAATGAGGTAATTGTACAGCATAATAAGAACTCGAGTTAAACTACAACACTGAAAACAGCATAGAACTAATAATAATCAAAGAAAATAAAATTTCAACAATTTTGTTACACTAAAAATAAGGCTTACTATGGAATCCTCATAATGATAGATCTATTGGGCAATTCTAACTAAACCAGCATGGCATCAATTACATTTCATTCTTACAGGAGAACAAATTACCAAAATATGTTACCGGTAGTGATGGTGATAGCATGCAGCCACCAAAGTATTAGAAAAAAAAAAAAAAGTGTTACCAATGATAAAGGAAAGAGCAAAAGTGCAACAGAAAAAGGCAGTGCTAATTATGGAGGAAAGTGGATAAAGTTACATTCCTTTGAGAGGGGGGAAAAACTTGAAATTAGCCAATATGAAAACTTATACATAGATCCAGATTCATAGTATTTTTGGTCCATGAACATCTTGAATAGCAACATCTCACAAACAAAAACTTTTGTATTTGAAAACATATCACCAAATTAAGAAAGTAAAGTTTAGGTTCTTGTGCACATATGAGGTATGCTAAGAATACAACACAACTAACAAAAGTAATCTCAAGTCTATTTCACATTGCCATATATATTAATCCTTCAATACCTATATGATTATAAACACTATTGTCTCCAATCCCCCACAACAGAGCAGTCAGAATAATGCACTTGAAAACTACTGTTTATAGTTTTTTCCCCATCAAAACAGAAATAAAAGCCATCTATCCATCATTAGGTTGTTTCAAAATCTTATAGAAAAAAGATTCAAATTGCAGTTAATTTATTCAATCAATCATTGGGCTTTAACAGTCCTCGTCAACTTAACAAACAAATCATGATAAACTATGGGAAAAGCCCTCCAGAATAAACGAGGAAAAAGAAAAGAAAAGTGTTCAAAAGCTGAAACCCTAAAATGTATATTCACAAAATTACTGAATACAAAACAGTTTGTTTCTAAGTGGAAATAACTAGTGTTTGTAATACTAACCTGTTAGCCAAAAAAAGTTGAAAACTTTGTTAGTCTAACACCAGCCGATTCACCGAGAACCTGAAACAAAACAAAATTAAAAAAAAACTAAAATTTCTTGTTTGGGATTACATAAAAAAAGCTAAACAAACAGTATAAACAAGACCCAGAGAGAAGAAATGAAAGAAACCCTAGGCTGATCATTTTCTCGAGAAACAAATGAAAAAGATCAAAAACCCTAAAATGGGGAGAAAATTAAACACCTTTTTTTCCAGTTATCCGTGCAGGAGCTTGGGAGTTTGGGAATTTAGAAGAGAATGAAAGAGGGAGAGGAAAGAGAGGGTTTTAAATAGTGAAGAGTGGAGATAGAGAGTAATGATGGAAATGGTGATAAAGGGAAAATCAAAAGAATTGAAAGAAAGCATGCGATATGAAAATAAAAAATTGGAGGGAAATTAAATGACGGATCTTTTACTTCAAAAACATGAGTAGGTTTTCCGCTTCCAAAATTAGTTTCGAATTACAACTTAGCCCATACTTTCTTTTGTTTTTCACAGTTCCACCCTTTGGGTTTTAGTTTTATCATATTTGGGCTCAAATGTGTTGGGTCTAGATTTAGGGAAAACAATTGAGTTGCAAGTATTTTGGGAATAATATAAACTCAAACAATATTTTGGGTTTTAAAAGACGTAGGATATATTTTAAATCTACATTAAATTTTATAGTATAAGAGAAAGTCGTTATCTGCAGGTGACGACTTGGAAGAAGACATCATCTGCAAGTGGCGATTTTCCTCTAATTTTGTTTTGAATCAATAAAAAAATATTAAATTATTACAAGTTAAAGGAAAGTCGCTATTTGCAAATGGCGTCTTCTCCTGCACCGTAAAATTTACCGTAAATTTTAAAATATTCCTTAAAATACCTCAATCTCTTAAATATTTAATCTATATGAATTATTTTTCTAAAATTGCCATTGGATTGCATCTAGAAATAATTGGAAATAATAAGGATGATAATGAGTGGAGCAGAGGTAGATAAACCAACAAACTCTTTTTCACCGCTCATATACCCAAACAAAAAAACGCTCTTTTAGTTTTCTTTTCCTCTCTTTTCAATCAGGGTCAAGGTTTTTTCCAAAAGCTTTTAGACTTTGATTATGTTTTTTTTTGTCTTCTCTGATTTTATTTTTGAGCCCTAAAGTCACTATTGAGCGTTTTGTTTCTGCACTTTTTTTGGACCTTCATCTCTTCGCTAACCCTGTTCCCTGCTCATTGCACCCGCTTTTCACCCCATCTCTTTCTTTCAACCCTTTGACTCATGGAGAATATGAAATCTCAGAATAATGATGATAGGACCACGGAAGACACCATTAATGAAATGGACTCTCTCGATCTGGAGATGGATGCCGACATAAATGCAACCATCAAATCAAAGTTCAATCTCTGGTAGGTAAACTCATCTCCAATAGGAATATAAAGCACAATACCCTGTGTGCTATTCTGTCTAAAGCTTGGCCATGTAAAGATGATTTTGAATGTCATGATTTAGGAACGTCTTTCTTCCTGTTTGTTTTTAAGTCTGAGAGGAAGTTAAACGTTGTTAATCAAGGACCATGGTCAGTCCATGATAAATTTTTTGTCTTAAAAGATTGGCCATTAGAAGCTACCTTAGAAGAAATTGACTTCTCCACATCTGTTTTTTGGGTTCAAGTCCATAACATCCCCATGACTTTCATTAACCAGAGAAACACTGAAAAAATAAGGGCCTTCATTCCCAAAATTTTTTATTCCAATCTAAAGGAAAGATAGAATAGTCCAATGGGATGGACAACTAAGGTTAAAGGTGGCACTTAGAGTGGAAGACTATCTGAAAATAGGTTTTAACTTAAAGAGACACTACAATGAATCTATTACTGTTGAGTTCAAGTATGAACGACTGCCTGAGTTTTGTTATGCTTGTGGACGTTTGGGACACGCAGAATGTGAGTGTGGGCTTCCTTCGAGTCGGTTCAAGAGGGCAAGAAAGATATGGACCATGGATGAGGGCTTCATCAATCTGGAAAAGATCAACTGTTAGTCAGATTCCCAGGAAAAAAATTGAACCTCAACCTAACCTTGAACAAAACAGGCGAGTGAACAAGGAGGAGGAGGATGAACGTTCAAACATTAGCAAAGAGGAAAAAGAGTTGTCTCCTGTCAACCATGCGAAGCTTTTTCTGCTCTCTGCCCCAGACCGAGCTTTGCATGAAAATAGGTCTGGCCACTTTTCCCCACGTCCTAGGATCTCGATTAATCTTAAGGATGGTTGTCAAATGTCTGACAGCTTGTCTGAAACAAATAAGCCCCTACCAGTTATGATTGTATCCTCAAAAGGTATATCGGTTTGGGTTCCTAGCCAACATATCCGTTCCATAGAGAACTTTAAGTCAAATGAACCTAAAGATCCTCCCCCCCCCCCCATGCAGAGTGATCAGACTGTAGGTTTCCTACGACCTGAACATGATGTTGGTGCTATGGAAATTTCTCAGGAAAAGGAAAGAAAAAGAATTTTAGAGGATGATCTTGATCTCCCTATCCAGAAATGTAAGAGACCTGTTACTAAAGATTTATGAAGGAATTTACGAGTCTTTTCTCAGAAGTTGGTGCAGCCGAGGCTTTGGAATGGTTGCTAATGAGGAAATTCTCGAAATGGTCTTTAATCCTGGCAAGTCTGATGAGTCTACCATCATCAACAATTTAGAGATTAAATTCAAAAAAAAAATCTTCTACTTCAAAACCGTTAAGTTTTTTCAAAAATGCCGCGAGTAAAAAGCACATGTTGGAAAGGGAAAAAATATTCCTTAATGAGGTGGGGGTTATTGAGCTTGGGGAAAACCCGTTTTAGAATGATATAGTAACAATTATCCCATCGTTTAAAACGGCTCCTAATCTTTCGATCACTGATGAGATCGAAGATGAAGTTGACCATGTCCCGGATGACATAAACCAATGCCATCTGTAGAACATATGATCGCCCTTGGATCTACCACTTATGATATGGGAAAGGATTGTAAGTGGTTCAAGATTTTAACTTATGGCTTCCCCAAAAGAACTACATGGCTCCGGCCCCTTCAAAGGTTTAGTTGTGGACTATCCTCTTATCTTGGGGTGTTTTTTCACACTGCCTTTTTTCTTCTCGATCTTGATCGAGCTGCGGGAAACTCTTACCTGCAAGCTTTTGGTTCTCATCCTTTCAACCGCCTGATGACTAGGACCTTTACTTATATTGTCAGGGAAGCCTGCCTTCGACCTTGAAGCTCTCGCAGCGGCGTGAATTATGATTTCTTCCTGCTTGTTGGGACTTTGTTCCCCCGATCTGTTGTTTTTCTTCTTCTTTCGTTTTGCCTCTGCCTGTTTTAGGCTTGTCTTGGTGTGTCGTCCTGCGCTCTGTCAGGTCCCTTGGCTCTACTGTGGCCTGGCCAGTCGTCTTTTGTTTGGAAAATACGTAAAGATGACTATCCCCTTGTCCATCTTTCCATATTTTCCACTCCTTGTAATCGGTTCTCTTTTAATGCACATGTTCTTTTATGATAAAAAAATCTGACACGGCTCCACAGTCCACGCACTCTAAAATACTACCATTTTAATTATGTATGAATCATATCGAACTTGAATTTTCTCCTCTTACTTATAAGTGTTGAGTGCAATAGTAAAATATATTAATCTTTTAATAGGAGAATTCAAGTTCGAATATTGAAGAAAATATTAGTGGGGGAAGAGCTATGAATCCCGAACATAATCTATAAAAATGAACATGTACTATAAAAAAATCAGATTGAGTGAATGTCGGTTTTGTCGTTCTAATTTATGAAACCATCGAGCGAATAAATTATTAACATGAACAAAGAGCTCGTTCGTTCATTTACGGTCTTGAACGTTCGATAATCCGTTCATTTGTGTTCATTTGTTTATATTTGTTTAAATTTGTTCACATATGTCCATTTATATTTATTATTTTTCATAACAAAAGTATTATATTTAAAAAAGTTAAATTTATTCGCATATGTTCGTGTGTTTATATTCATTTAAATTTATTCATATATATCATTTTATGTTCGTTTGTGTCCGTTTACGTTCATTTATCATTTTAATGAACGAACAAGCTACATTCCTTAACAAACGAACACAAAAAATAAATTATGTTCATTTAATTGTATGTGTTCGTTTATTTATTCATCTTAAATTAAACGAACGAACGTGAACACACCCTCATTCGGTTCGTTTGCATGCCTAAATAGTATGTATGGTGGATGGACTGACTATAGGGGAAAAAAGAGAGAAATAGTATGCAATAGTATTTATTTGGCATAACACGGATGTACATGAAATATATCACGAGCCCTTATTGTCACATTATTTATGATCTCAAATAATAAAAATTATTTATTCATTAAGTTTTTTATATTATTTTTATTAATGAATATTTACTTATATTTATTGCACTTTAAATTTAAAATAAATATTTTTTGAATATTACTAACTAATTATCATCATTCATCATAATATAATTTGATAAAATTAGTATATAATAAAATTGAATTAGTATTTTTTTTGCCTGATGAAGTTTACCCAAAGTAAAGAATATATAATTATAGTATTCTTTCGTTGTTTGAGTCAGCAGAAACTTTTATGTCAAAAAAGTTAAACTATAACAAAAGCTACTCAATTATGAGTAAGATTATATTTGAATCATTCAATTATTAAAAATTATATTTAGGTCCATCAATTATAGGTAAGATTACATTTAAGTCACTCAATTATGGATGAAATTACATTTGGGTCACCCTTCATAATTAATAAAAGGTATATATCAATTTGTGTATTAGATTAATTAATGATTTCAAATGAAGTACTCTAATGTTAACGAGGATATACACCTGATTTAGAAAAAAAAATGACTAAATTGATACTTTTAAATATTAAGGGTGACCCAAATGTAAACTTACCCATAATTGAGTGATCCAAATTTAACCTTTAATAATCAAATGACCCAAATATAACCTTGCTCATAGTTAAGTGAACCAAATATAACTTTTAATAATTGAGTGATCCAAACGTAAACTTACCTATAATTGGGTGACCTCAATTGTACTTTACCCAAAAAAAACAACATGGAAACTTAAAAGTCAAACAAAAATGATTCATTTAACAAACATCGATCGTGTTGGTGTGGTCCAATCAAACCCCTTAATCCCATTACTTCGCACAACATCAATTCTTATTATACTTTTCTGCTGGGCTTTAGTCGGTGGTGTGTCAAAAAGGTGGAAATTAATTAGAAAAAATGAAAATAAAAGCACAGTCCTTCTCATAAATGTTCGAATATAAATCTTCTACTTTTTTATATTTCTATATATGTCTTGACATAATTTCAAAAAATATATATGCCTTGACATTAAAAAATAAAATTTATGATTTAAGATTAAAGTTTAATGTTAGAATTCAGTGTTTAAGGTGTATGATTTAGAATTTAAAATTTAAAAATTAATATTAAAGTACATAGTTTAATTTTTTAGTGTTGAGACATATATAAGAAAGCACACACAAAGTAAAAGATTACTGTTCTAATTTTTCACAGTAAATGATGATTTTTTTAGTAGAAACCAAAATTCTTTTAATAAAGTAAACCATTTAAATTTTGACATCGTAAAATTATTAAATTGTTCACAATAAATTTTCAGATTAACGGATCAATGATTATATTAAAATGATACTATTTTTAATGAAGGTTGTTTCTGTATTTTATTTGATACCTTTCACCTTATAATATTTTGATTTTATACATAAAAAACTAGATGTTTTATCTGTTTCATCAAATAGTTTTTTTTTTTTTACATTAGATTAGTTTGGACATAATCTGGTGTTGATGTAAACTGGTTTTTCTCTCTCCCCTAATATATATATATATATATGGGGATTATTATTTAACAGATATGTGTCAAAAGAACAAAGAAACCAAAAGTCTCACATGGCTCTTTCAACTTAACCGGAAACAACCATGGCGGTGGCTAACATTGCAGCAGATTTTAATACTAATATGTTTTGCTCCAAAACTTGTGAAAAACATTGCATTTGCATCCTTACATGCTCAAGCACAAATGCAACCCTACTTTCCCTTTTTCTTTTCTCTTTAGGTTGCATGCAACTCACGACACGTAAAAAAATAACTATATGATTTCCGTTATATCTAAAATCAAATAGAATTAAATTATTAACAGATCACATATAAATGTATAATTTTATATAAAAAGTACAAATAATTAAAAAGATATATTTTAAAAATATAGTAGGTGCGAAATTAAATTGTTGTTGGAGAATACAAAAGAAGTTATATTTCTAATTCTTCGATTTAAGCATAGGTCAAAGGATCTAAGATGAAGAAGGGGGAAGAAAGTGGGGTCCGAAGAGTCTTTGACCACAAGGGAAAAAACAAAGCGAAAGGAGCTTGGAGTTTGAGGTTATCCTTCCTTCCTTTCCAGTCTCTCTCTCTCTCTCCACTTTAACAATGGGTGAAACGAAAATCCACTACCGACGACACTGTCTTCCGTGTAAAGCTTCAAACACGAGATAGCAAGATAAGGCAATCAGATTCAGACACCATCTCAGACATTACCAATAAAGGGCACATAGTTTGAGGGCAAACACACACACACAGCTTGTGGGGAGTGTTCAAAAAAAGCCTCTTCTCTTCTTTTCTCTGTCTCTGCAATAAACTCGAAGAACCAGTATGGCTAACTTAAGATTTGGTCCATCCATCTCTCTTATGTCTATCTTCTCTTGTATAATCAACAACAGAAGAAGCTGATTCCGGGATACTGTGAAACAAGTTTCTAAAGGTTTTTGTAACTTCTTCCTTTCTTGATGGAGATATGTTTCTTTTTGTGCTAAAAGCTTGATCTTTTTCTGATTTTGGGTCTGGGTTTTTTAAAGATGGCGTGTTTTAATCAGAATTGGTTTAATGGGTTTTGCTTAAATTCTCACAACTCTTGTTGTATTCTTCTGTGTGAGCTAAGAAACTTGGGGGTTTTAGGTGATTTCTATAGTTTTTTCATTTGGTTGGGTGTTGAATTTTGAGCTTATTATGCTTAAACATCACTTAATCATATGAAATAAATTCCAATTTTCTATATGTTTGATTGAAAGATTATTAACATGGCGCAAAGCTGCAGGTTTTCATTTGCAAACTGGATTTCTTACCCTTTTTCCAGAACTTCAATTGGCTTCCAAACATGTCCTTCTACATTATGTTTTTGCAAGTTACTTGTAGATCCAGCTGATAGGGGTCTAATGAGCTTTTTAATGTTAATCTTTTGCAGTTCAGGTTAGCTATGGGAACTCTTGCAATCGATTCCGAGGGCGTGGATTCGGATATATACCGAGCTTTGGGATTCAAAGAATTGGGTAAAGGAGTTGTTGGAACTCCACGGATTTTATCACTTCTTTCTTCACTTCTCGAGAGATCTGTCCGAAAGAATGAAACTGAATCCGAGACCGAGACGGTGAACTTTAAAGACAATGTTGCGATCTTTCATGGTTTAAGAGCTCCCACCATAAGCATTCGACATTATATCGATCGCATCTTCAAGTATGCCGGCTGCAGTCCTTCGTGCTTTCTTGTTGCCTACGTTTACGTGGACAGATTCGTTCAACAGACCGATGTGCATTTGACTTCCCTTAATGTTCATCGGCTCCTTATAACCGGTGTGTTGGTGGCTGCAAAATTTGTTGATGATGCGTAAGTGTTATCCTTTCTCTCATTTCATTACCGATGGAATTCGAAATTACTATGTTAGAAGCTATTGTTAGAAAAATGAGGTGCCCTGTATCGATACTCTAACTGGGAGAATTGTATGTTATGAGATTGTAGGTTGAGGTTGATCTTAGATATCCTTCGAGCTCGAATTCCCGATAAAGATGAATCTGCCTGTTTAGGAGAAATGCAGTTTCGATTTCGCAGCATTTCATAACATTGCCCTTTTTGCAGGTTTTTCAACAACGCATATTATGCTCGAGTGGGCGGGGTAAGCACAGCTGAGCTGAACAGGTTGGAGATGAGTTTTTTGTTCGGTCTTGATTTCAGGCTTAAGGTAACCGTCAATACATTCCAAAGATACTGTTGTCAGCTGCAAAAGGAATATTTGGACGTTCATCAAATCGAACGGCCGATCCGAGCCTGCTGGATTAAAGATAGTTGGCCGAGCAAAAGCGATACACAATGTGCTCCCACGATTTCGAGATGAAGATGCGGAGCTGGTCAGTTCAGTTTGTTGTATCGGCAAAATCCCATGCGTCGCATGATTCTAACCGATGCCGAGAATGTAGCTGTAGTGATGATTCTTGAATAAACAACAAAGCTTGATCCTTTTACATCATTTTTATGCCCACCGGTTAGCTTGATGTTTTATTTCATACCATGCATCTTGTGTTATTGCTTTGGCAGTGCAAAGGGAAATGTCAAGAATGCGTTTTTCTTTTGGGATCTCTCTTCCAAATCATATCTCATTTACATCACCTACTATGTTACTTGACACCTATATTAAATTAAATCGAGAGACTTCGGTAGGTGTTATTGTCTCAATATTTCCTTTTGGGAAAAAATCTAATAACCACCCCTTTGAACTACATTTGGAAAAATACCTCTTATTGTGCACACATAAGCAGGGTTCGCGAATTGCGAATTCGCGTTCAACGAAATGCGAATTTTGGCTTATGTGGCGCCGTATTTCGTATAATCGTTTATTTTAATTTGTTAACATAACTCGCGTTTCTCGGAACCCGAGTTCAGCGATAAATTTACACGAAATGGCATAAAGATATCGTGACAGATAATCAAGGAACTCGCGTTCAGTGGAACGCTAATTCATCGTGTAAATTGCTGAATATGCATGGATTGATAGGCATGTTGTAGGTGAATTTGAACTGTGTTGGGTGATAATTCTTCTTGTTATTGAACATCGACGTCTTACTATGATTCATCTCTGTAAAATGATGTAAAAATAATCCAGTATAAGGTATTGGAACGTTGCTAAAAAGTGCGTTGAAAACGCTATATAGCCTTGTTTTTGTGCATTGAGTAACATCAAAACAAGTGTCGGTAGGCATGTTTTAGGTGAAATTGCACTGTGTTGGGGGATAATTTTTCTTATTATTGAACATTGAGGTCGTACTATGGATTCATCTCTGTAAAATGGTGTAAAAATAATCCAGTATAAGGTATTGGAACGTTGCTAAAAAGTGCGTTAAAAACGCTATATAGCCTTGTTTTTGTGCATTGAGTAACATCAAAACAAGTGTCGGTAGGCATGTTTCAGGTGAATTTGCACTGTGTTGGGGGATAATTTTTCTTGTTATTGAACATTGACGTCGAAGTATGGATTCATCTTTGTAAAACGGTGTAAAAATAATCCAACATAAGGTATCCGAATGTTGCTAGAAATTGCGTTAAAAACGCTATATGACCTTTCCTGTTATAATTTAAAAAGTACAGTTAGAAGAACAACTAGTTGATTCGAGGCCCTGCCCTAAGAGGACATTTTCTCCTGCCGTGTCTAGGGTTTCTACATTTTGTACACAGCCTAGGTTGCTCTGTACGTTCTTTTGGAACCATATCCTCGGCACAATGAATCCTAGTTGAGCACGGACGACCTTTTTTCTTGCGTCGCAAGGAATGATCTGGTCGTATCTTAGGTTCATCGTCGACTAATGCATGATCGTGTTCATTTTCGATAGGAGGAAACTCGTTGCGGTATACCTTGAAAACGTTTTCAAGTCGGTATACCGGATCAACGAGTGTCATTGCGTCAAAATGAACAGATGAACATGCAGCAAATGCGTGCGCACACGGGTACTTGAAAGTCTGAAAACTTCCGCAGTCACATGTTTTTCGTCGTAGGTTAACAATGTAATTGTTCTGCATGATGTCTTCAAGCGGACGTGAAAATTCAGTAACCTGAAAGCTGTGTTCATGACGAGAGAAGCATATAGCACCCATCGCGTTTGCGTGCGACATGGATATCTGAAATGTTTGCTTTAGATCTGGATGGAACTTGTGGCCACCTTCCATACAGTTCATTGCTTGTTTTCCCAAGGTTGCAAAAAGGTTAGCCAGTCGATAATATGTGATAGGTAACTGAGGAGATCTGGATGGAACTTGTGGCCACCTTCCATCCACCTTGACAACGGATGTGATAGATAAATGACATGTTCCCTTCAGAGACGAATTGATCGCCTTAGCCAAGTTCGTTGTCATGTAACCATATTGATGCCCTCCATTATAACATCGTAGCCATTTCTCCCTTAGGATATCAACGATACAATTATATCCATCTATATTTCTTAATCGCAACTCCTCTAACAGCTCCTCAAACTCACCAGCTCGGTGTGTGTTTCCTATTAAATAAAAGATTGAATAATTAATTAGAAGTAATACTAAATGGTATGACAATGGATATAATTTTGATAGTGAAAGGCTTACCCATACAAAGAACCATTACACGCTCATCATCATTCTTGTATCGCTGGTAGTAGTTGGCAGCAATGCGTCGCAAACATAACCTATGATGAATAAATGGAAGTTCCCAAGACGGGCCCAATTGTGCGATGGATCCCCAAATCCCTGCGCCTCTGTCTGAAATAATACATATCCCATCTGGTTTTTCTCGTAGAACACGGCGCAGGACATGCCTGCGCAGATTGGTGAGAAAAAACATCCACGATGGGATATCTTCCTTTTCAACAATAGCGAATACGACCGGAATACATTTTCTATTTCCATCTTGTGCAACTGCCAGTAGTAAAATCTGTGTGTACCTGCCATACAAGAAAGTTTCGTCGATCTGTACCATCAGCTTGCTGTGGCGGAAAGCTTTAACACATTGCGGAAATGTCCAAAAAAGGCGAAAAAATTGGCGCTCCCCAGGAACAACCCGATCGTTGTAGTAAGATGGCACTGTCTCAAGTTCCACGACTGTTCTTGGGTTGTAATTTTGCATCAGCTTCAGCCATGTTCGCAACTCGTTGTATGATTCCTCCCACTGGCCATATAGTTGTTGGATGGCGCGATATCTTGCATACCATGCATTATCGTATTTAACAGTATATGTGAATTGAGATTTAATGGAAGCTATACATACGGACACAGTTACACGTGGATTAGCTTTGACGAGTGAAATGAGATGATCACAAAGCACGTGCACATCAAAGTTTGGATGATCTTGACTCAAGCTTCCGACGGAGCATGTATGAGGTTCGTTGTATTTGGTTATCCTCCATAGGTTGTTCAGCCTCTTCAATCGCGATACACGGACTCTCCACTGACATCACTCGGACTTGTGGGGGCATTCTGCAATATATTTGTCGGCTTCAGTTTTCCTCACTGTGGAAGTAACTGATATGCGTATGCTGTAATTCTTAATAGCAGCTATCGCCAGTTTTTTTGTCTTGAAGACCATTCCACGGCGCAAATCCCCATCATTTCGTTCAGTGTAATTCTCCAACTGTGGGTATTCTAAAAATTCGATAGCGTTAAATCCTTTCATATCCACTGTTGTTAAGTGGGATGGTGGTTCGTAATATGATGCGCTACTAGCAGTATAACTGCGTCGGGCAACCATTTGCACAGGTTCAGGTTCGTTATCGTCCTCTGTATCTTCTTCTGCCTCATCCTCTGTATCATCCTCTGTACTGATGGGCTCGTCAAGGTCCGTTGGTTCTTCTGGAAATAAACTTATTTCGTCACCATTTGGCCCAACCTCCGTAAGTGGTTCTTCATCGGAATTATCCCCGTCAAAGCTGTATAGTTCTGTTTCATCAACAAGTTGTACCCTGCTATGTACTGCACGGCTAACTTGATCACGAGAGCGCTGATGGGGCCTATATCCGATATTCGACGGGTTAAACTCTTCAAAGTACGATGTTATAGTGGATGATGATAGGCCCACAGCAGGGATATAAGTTGAGTGCCTCCCAGATGAAAAATCATCGAACGGATTGAATTCTTCATAGGAGATCGACATCGTAGATAACGATGGCCTCAGACCACCACCGTAAGGATTGTACGGTGACTCTTGGGTTGGTGGCAGGTTCAGGTCTAAGTCAAACCTGGCGACGGAAGAATGTCTTGACCTCGATGCAGACGAAGACATGTTTATGATCCAACCTTATCAGCGAGCCCTCCATTATCGCGAATCTTAAATATTACATAATAGATTCAGAGACAATATTTTTGTTTTTGTTTTGGTGTGATTTGTGGGGTATGGGGTGGGGTTATTTATACATGAACCCGCGTCGGTTCAAATGCGTAGTTACTTAAATTCGCGTTGTGTCAGACGCGATTTCTCAGATATCCACGTTTTGTAGAACGCGAATTTGCCTTTGTGTCAGACTGAATTTGCAGAATACGCGTCTCGTACAACGCGAATTTCTCTGTTATTTCAACGCGGTAATTAATTTTCAACCGTTTCATTTAATTTTCAACCGTTTCGTTTGACTGCGATAAATACAACCGTCTCATTGAATTCGCGTTCTACTAAACGCGAATTCAGTTTATACCAATTTAAAATTAAGTTAACGAATAAGACATGTCACATCGGGCTGAATACGCGTTTCGTTAAACGCGTATATTGAATCTGCGTTTTGCAGAACGCGAGTTCTGCTTATGTGTGCTAAATGAGGGTATTTTTTCAAATGTACTTTAAAGAGGGTAGTTATCCGTTTTTTTTTTCCAAAAGGGAATATTAAGACAAATAAGCCGACTGTAGTTACATAAGAATAAAGCTCTCTTAATTCTATTTTCCCCCATCCGTACGACTCAAATCAATGACACTACTAATAATTAAACTACCGTTAGTCATATAAATGTATATACATATTTTAGGGGAAAATATCTTCTGATGCACCGGCGGTGAAAACGAAATTTTTTTACAAGTGCTTAAGTTTTAGGGGTTTAAGTGTAGAGGTTTAGAATTTAGGCTTTAGATGTTAGGATTTGTTTAGTTTTAGGGTAATATGGTTAGGGATTTAGGTTTTAACTTATAAACCCTAAATTTTAACCTTAAACCTTAAATTCTAACCACATCCCTTAAATTCAAAACTTATCCACTAAAAACCCTAAACACTAGACCTAAATAAAAATCTTAAATTCTAATACTAAGGTGCTTGTAGAAAGAAAGTTTTTACCTGTACTTGTGCATGGAATAATTACTTGTATATTATATGTTTTATAAATTCCTAGGGTTTGAAAAAAAAGTGCATGATTCATGAAAGGAACACCATAGTAATTATAGATAACCGCAGTTTGTCTAACATTTTGGACAAAACCTGGAGGAATCCCAACTTGAGTTGAAACTAAACAGTGCTGGCCCAATGTATTTCCAATTAACCCTATCCAATAGATTTAAATGTGTTGTTTGGGTTGGTTTCGGATTGAGTTTTCAAATTCAATTCAGAATAGATTGATCTTATACCCAATAATATTTAAGTAAACTTATTTTGCCTTATTACAATTTAACTTCCGAATTATATTAGTGTCCCAATTTTAATACCTAAATTATATTTCTCATCCCATTTTACCTTAAAAATTTTCCAACATCAATAAGTGAGTCAATTCGTAAATTAATCCAGTTGTTTTTATCACTAATTTCTTACGACGCATGAGAAATAGAATGTTCCAACCTGTAAAGAAGGTGATTGAAGGAGAATTTATTGTTCACTTAAAATTTAAAATTGAATTCATCGATCGAACTAAGATTCAATTCAATTAATTAGGTGTTTGATTGGTTAACAATTATTAAAAAAAAATTGAGTATCAATTAATTCGGTTCTAAATTGATTATTTAATCGAACGTTTTAATAATTGATGTTTTTTTAAAAGAAAACATGTTAAACGTTAAGTTCTAAAAATAATTTTATTAAAATTTAATAAAAATCATTGAACGTTTTGATATCTATGAGAAAATCTTTTGTATATTGATGGTTAAAAAATAGTTTTTATAAACATCTAATTTTTAGGGTTTAGAGATTAAAATATAAGGTTTATAATTTAGTGTTTTCTTGTTTGTGGTTAGATTTCAAGGTTTAAGAATAGATTTTATAATTTAAAGTTTAAAATTTAGCAATTAAATCCTAAAATATAGATGACAACTTTAAAAGTCGGCTTGTGAAAAAAAAAATTCACTGCAATACATCAAGTAATTATCCTTAATCTATTGGAGTGTGATTTAGATTTACAAAAGTAAATTAACCCCTATTTATTGGAGTGTGATTTAGTTGACACATCTATTTATAATGAATGTTTTTTTTAAATGAAAAATGTTAAACTTTCATTTCAAATTTAAATTTCATTAAAATTTAGTAAAGTCAATTTTGATATTAATTTGTTGGAGTGCAATTCAGATTCACAAAAGCAAATTAAGTCCTACTTTATTATTCTGATTCTGTTTTTAGTTCATTAAATACTAAGCCACGTTGTCCATTTTCATATTAAACCTGCTAATTAACCTAACATTAGCCACGACAGATATTTTCCACTATTTAGCATCTACTTTTACTCTAAACGAGGAGAAATTATATCATTGGTCATTCCTGCTACGTCATGGGACCAACCAATAAAAATTATTTATTTTATTATTTTTTTCATGTCATATTTTTAGCAAGTGAATCTTCATTCATATTTACTGTAAATTAATTTTAAAAACAAATTTTATCAAGTAAAGTGAAGATTTACTTAGTAAAAATATAGCACGAAAAAAATAACAATATAAAATATTTTTATTAGTTAATCTTATAAATGATATGGCGGGAATAACTCATAATATAATTTCTCACGACCTACCCTAAGGGACATTTAAAAGTAAAACTTGAGGTTGTTTAGAAACTTAAGAAGGGTTAAAATGAAATAAAGCAGAAAAACGAGTTAACGGCCGTTTGGAAGTGGGCTAACGGCGGACTCCTTGCAGGGACTTGGAGGAACACTGGTTTTTCCGGAGGCAACAAGACGTTGAACAAAGCACTCAATTCTCTCTCCGTCAGTCTCCGTCAGCAACCGCTTACCTCCAAACGGTAACGACTCCACTCCTCTCTCCTTTAATATATCCTCCATTCTCGGCTCCACCACTCCATTTGCCTGCAGGTTAACGGCCCTCGGATTAGAAAGCTGTTTGGCTACTAAGAAAATTTAAAATCGCTGGAATCTGTTTGGCTACTAAGAAAGCTGAGAAAAATTACACGAGAAACTGATTTAATAACGGATTAAATGATATGCATACCTGAATTCTAACGTAGTCTGTTGGGTTCCAACAAAATGCGTTCCCTAACATCTGGTCTACGGTCTCCGAGACTCCGTCAAGCGCGATGTTAACAACGGAAGAAGTTGAACATTTACCGTTACTACGGACCTTGGACCTTCGACAAGACGGACCGTTTCCTAAAGAGAAAACCAGCAGATCGTCTACGCCATGAGCAGAGGGGAAATCTCTCTTGTTGTGGATCACGTGCGTGACTGCCGCCGCTGTTGGGTTGTTCATGACCAAACACCGTCCACGGCGGAACAGGATGTCTTTCCGTTGATAGATTTTAATGAGAATGGTTTAAAGAGGCCGGGAATGGCTGACGTGGCGCGACAGACTTTCCAAAGTTCGAAGTTGAAATCAGGTGATTCGGAAGCGTCCGCCCGAGAGAAAACAAAGGGACCGGAACTCTTGAGATCATAGCAAGGAACCAGGAGAGGCTTACACGTGTCCTTCAGTGTCAATAACGTTCCATCTCCTCTCCTAAACATTTCCTTGACCACCTTATCCATGCTCCTACCGGAGAATTTCTTCCGACGGCGAAAAACTCCGGCAAGAGCTTATTAACCTTGAAGAGCTCGGAGTTATTCTGAGCGATAAAATTGACAGCTTCTCTAGCAGTGAAAATCGGATGGCCGGTGCCATCGTCGGCAGATAGCATGGCAGCAAGAACAGCACCGATGCCAGTGCCAGCGATCAAGTCGAAAAAGTCAACAATCCGAGCATGAGAATCACCGGTTTTGAGGCGGATCTGGTCTTCAAGGTGAATAAGAGCAGCACCAGCAACAATGCTGGTGGTTCCGCCGCCGTCGATACTGAGGATTCGAATTTTCTTACTAGTTTCACAGTGCGATAACCATTTCTGTTCCAGTTTAGTAAAGATCTCCAAACTCAACTTACTCAGATCCATTTTAGGCAGTTCCTAGTTCCTCCACTTTAAGAGCAAAAAATGAGAAAAATAAGAAAAAGAAAACTTGGTATATAAAAGTATTTGGTTGATTGAAACCTCGATTGCTGGCGACTGACTGACAAGTCCGTGAAAAAAAAGAAGCAAAGGCCAGAAAGAGAGAGAGAGAGAGAGGGCTCTGTTCACGCTTTGTTGCTGATAAGCATTAATGGTGGCGATGAGCATAGGCAGAACAATTATGTTTCTTTTTCCATGTCTCTGATTCCAAATCTCTGTGACGACCTGACGAATGAAATTCGAGACAGTTACCTTTTTTTTTTCGATTTCCCTGCGGACTAATGGGTTTAGAATCCAGAGAAAGACTCGGAACTTAAAACGGGGAGGAAATGAACCAATAAATATACATAGACCCTCTCAAAAAACACTCGAATTTAATTTTTTTTTCCATCAATGCCAAACTAAATTAAAGCAATTCATTCACTTATTTAAAGATAAATTCAAGAGATTCATTCACTTAACTACAAGCATGTGATTCAATTAATATAAAAAGGAGTGACTGATTGTAACAATGAGTTAATTGAATGATATGTTTGTTACATATCCATAGTTAAGTGAGCTTGGTTGTATTTTATCTAAATATTAATTTCAATTTAATAATTATTGCACGTTAAATTAAATAAAAATACTACAATAAAATTGTGATAAAATATTTAAGCCTATTGTATTTTTAAGGTTTTAAGCTCAAGAACTTAGTTAAGTTGGAACAATCTAACCTTGATATATTGCTATTGCTATTGCTACCCACTATTGAGTGGTAGCAAAATTTTCCGACCCATGAGAAAAGAGGACGGGAGATCCATTTTAGAATACTAGTACATGTCAATTATACTTGGGCTTTTACTTACCGAACAAAAATCCTCTATGTGTCTCTTTCTGAATATAAATTATTTGCCATTTCTAGTATCTCTTTATATGATTTTCGATTAAAAAAATTAAATTTAGAGTCATGGTCTAAGGTTGAGATATATGATTAGGATTTAGAAAATTAGAGTATGATGTATTTTTTAGGGTTTAGGGTTCATGCTTTAAGATTTAAAATTTAAGATTATGGCTTAGAATTTAATTTTCAATTGTTGATGTATAAAAATGAGGGCTAAAAAGAATCTGAATTTTTGAATTTTAAAAGCTATATTGTTAAAAAAAAAAAAAACCAAAACATAAGTCATAACCCTAAATCATAAAATCTAAAATATACACCATACCTCTAATTTTCTAAACACTAATTGTACACTCTAAACTATAACCTTAAACTTAAACCTAGAGACACCAACAAGCAGGAGGTTTCTATTTATTTTTTGAGTTGTTCATAACATGAGTCACCCAAGTTTGAAGCTAATTATTAACTGACCAGACCCAGACCAACCAAGACAAGTAAAATATATGGCTAAATGAGTAAATATATGATGAAGAGGGAGTTAGAGATTCAATAGCTATCTTCACTTAGTAGATCGTCTTCTTCTCCGGGAAGTTGAAAACGATTCCAAAATGATATAGAATTTGACAATTTGTTAACTCGATTATTATATTAATAATTAAATCAATGGTTTCTTCTTTTATCCTTTCAATAAAGCAAAACTAATTGAGCTTAATTATTCAGAAAATAGTAGAAGACGTTCAATTCAAGCACTCTTTGATCAGTTAACACTAGAAATAACATGGTGTTTTTCGATTCATACATCAGCTTAAACAGATTTAAGCATATTTATTAACACAAGATTGCTGGCACACTTAAACAAGAAACTCAGCCATGTCGTAAGTGCCAATGCCAGTAACACCCACCGCGAATGCAACAGTAACGAGGGACAACCAGAAGTCAAACAGTTTGAGATCGTTGCCGGGGACCGGTTCCACGGTATTTGGACCGGGTGCCAAAGCTTCATCCGACAAGGAACCTGACTTTGGTAATTGAATGACTGAAGCCGAAGACGAAAGGTGTGGTGGAGGTAGAGTCGCCTCGAAGTTAACCTTTGACCGGCGAGACAACGGCCCGGGAGACTGCAAATGAAGTAGTAGTGGCCTGGCCTTGTTAGGTTGATGGTGTCGGAACCCGACGAGTAGATTGCAATAGGGGATGTTGCATTGCATGAGTTGTAATTCTGGTGAGTCACGCGGACCACGTTGTTGAAATTGTTGTTATACTTGAAAACTGCAATAGGGAATTGAAAAGAAAAATAAATTAACTTTGTTCATGATCGTAGAAAAACCAACCAAGGATGAACGCCAGATTTTAAGTATGTGTGTAAATATTTAAAAAATTATATTAGAACTTTACAGATGTAAAATTAGACCATGAATAAAAAATATAAAAATTAAATTAAATCATGAATAGAAAATATATAAAAATAGCTAATGGAAGGAAGAGTTTAGGTGAGAAATCAATACGTACTAACAACATCGCCAACATGAAAGTTTCTGGTTGCTGCCCAGAGTTTGTAATCGAGCGGCAAGCCTGCTACGATTGTGGTCCAACCGAGGAAGCCGCCCACCCAGTGGATGGTTCCCATGGCGACGCCCCAAAGGGACATTGTAAAGATGAAAACCGCTGCACTCTTAGCAAACGCCATGGCTTGAAGCCTCGAGTAAAGCGTGAGAGGGCTTGAACAATCAAAGAAGTTGATGTTGGAGTGAAATGTGTGTGAATAATACAACCTTATTATATAAGCCCAAGAGCTGAATTCATTTAAAAGAAAATTACTGAAAAAAACATAATGTCTGAATTAGTCCCTAAAGTAAATAATTTTTTCTGGTCATTTTGATCTTTTTAAGATTCTTTTGGCCCAGATCAAGTCTTAAAGTATATCTGTTAAATTGAGCAGTCATTTACTTTTTTTATTTTAAATATGACTTCTATAGTTTAATTCTTGATTTAGTCCACTAAAGTATGCATATTTTCCACTTTACTCCTTAAAATTTGTTATTGTTTAGTTTTTAGAATAATTCTGTTTTGGTAAATATTGCTTGAGTAAAGTGTTTTTGGTTTTAAGTTGTGCTTTTCTATCAATTTGTGTTATTTGTTAAAAGAAATTAAGTTGTGTTTCGGTATTAACTAGCAAGTGTTGTCTATTAAAAAAAAAACTACTAAGTGTTTTTTTTATCAAAAAACTAGTAAGTGTTGGGTAAACTATACAAATGATCATTTATATTTGAGTAAGTTTTCGTTTCTGCCACTAATGTTTGAAAATATACATTGCGACCGTTAAAATTAAGGGAGTAACGAAATGATATTCTCACACGTTAAAAAAGTTTAATATCTAATTTTATATATTTATTTTAAAAAAATCAAATAAATCTATTCTTTTAAAATTGTAAAAATATGTGTAAGATATTTATAATTTAATATAATTTTAATTTTTATATATTTATTTATGTTAAAAATTCTCATGTTTGTTTTTGTCAAAAGCCCTAACAATCGAAAAGTATTGTATTTCGAGAGTATCTATGCGCGGTTTTAGCTCTAGAATTTTGTCTCTCGACCCTTAAGAGTTGACACCATTGTCTCTTAAAGGTTTAGAGACAAAATAAAATATATATATTTTTAAAATTATAATTAAGTTTTAAAAAATATATTAGATTAATACAAATAGTTTAAGGGTCAAATAAGATATAATTTTTTTAATGAGTCGTGTCAGTATTTCGTTATAGCCTTAATGTGAACTAATGATTGTGTGACCTTAATGTACTAAATTGTATAATGTTAGTGAACATAACATAATCTTCTGAAATTAGTGCCAAAAATGAAAATTTACTCACAAACAAGGACCATTTATGTAGGTTACCCAACCCTAATACCAACCCACAACTTAATTTCATTTTAAAAAATAAAACAAATTGATACCTAAATACAACCTAATACCAAGAATACTTCAATAATATCATACAGTAGATACCAAAATACATTATTCTAAAATCTAAACAATAAATTTTAATAACTATATTTAGATACTCTAAACTATAATTTTTTTCATTCATATTTTAAACTTTTAATTTTATTCATTCAATCTAACACATCATTAAAAAAAATCATAATTGTTGGAAGAAAATATTAAAGGACTTAAAAAAAAACAAAAAAGACAAATTTTTTAGGGGCTAATTAATTATTGTTTTAACCCCAACCCGTACAGAACAGTCGTAAATTTGTAACCAAACAAACCCACACCCAGAAGCGCTGGAGAATGAGAGTGGAAAACATAACAGTTTCTTATCCACATTTCCCTCCTTTCTTAGCTCTGAGTTGAAAAAGCTAAACCACAATCCACAACCATTTTTCTCTTCTATCAAATGGCAGCGCCCTTTTATTCAACGTCTCCCGTTCGATCCATTCTCAGTCCCATTCGGGGCCCCCTGAAATCTTTCCTCTCCCATTCAGGTTCTGCTTTTTCACTACATTGTTCACTCTTTTCTTTACTGAGCATTCACAATTTCCGCTTACAGATTGTTTCCAGAAGGGACACGGTTCCTGCAATTTTAACCTGTATTCATTGAGCTCAGCTGCTAGCTACACGATCGTCAAATTATCCAGCAAACCCATTGTTGTTAATCCATTGCTACGTAAGAGGCAAGTTGGTTCCCGAAAAATTGCTTTCTATGTGTTTGAAGAATTGTTACAACGAATTTGTAAGAGAGCAGTGCTTTGGGTTTTTGTTTTTAAGACGTTTGTTTGTTTTTGGAGTGTGTGTAGAGTTGGAATTGTGAGGTCTGCAACTATTGAAGAAATCGAGGCTGAGAAATCTTCCATTGAGAAAGAGGCTGTGAGTTTCTTTTCTATAAATTCAACTTTAGCAAGTAAACCATTTTTTGTTGTTGTTGTTAATTTAGCATGGAAGCGGGGTATTGCAATCGTTGTTATTACTGTTCTCATTTTTTTTTCTATTAGAAAGAAAAAATGGAGAAGACAATTGAGACAGTTCGAACGAATTTCAACTCCATTAGGACAGGGAGGGCAAACCCGGCAATGCTTGACAAAGTTGAGGTATGGTTCAATTGAATTATGGGATATTATGTCAACACTTGTTAAGGACACAGTCTAAATGTATTGAAATTGCTGGTTATTGGATTTCGATCTGAGGCCGGTCAGAGAAACATTGAATTGCTTGTATCAGAATTGCTGAATTGTATTTTTGTCTAATGATATATTGATATTCGTGTCTGTTACATGTGAAGTTGATTTTGTATCAACTAACGTTATTAGTTTGTTTTAAAGGTAAAATATCATCCTTTTATCTAATGGGATTAATGATGTGCTATTTTAGGTGGAATACTATGGTACTCCTGTCAACTTAAAGAGTATTGCTCAAATAAGTACACCCGACTCAAGTTCTCTATTGGTTCAGCCCTATGACAAATCCAGGTATAATATAAAAACAGAGCTGATGAGCATTTGTTCAGATTTTTTGCTTGTATGGTTCATCTTCTGCAATGTATTTGGTACACAGTTACTTGAGGACTTCCCATAACATGTTCTTTCAAAATGATATAGCAAATAAAGGGCAATTCATTGTATCTTTATCCATATGTTGAATTTAGCTCGTGGTATTGAAAACTGCCGTCCAGTATATTCAGGAGTGCTCCATGAAAGCATCTCTGTGCTTTATGAAAGCATCTCTGTGCTTTCTATTGTTGGCTTGTAATCTGTTTTGACATGTAAACCTTTTTCAGCTTAAAGGCTATAGAGAAAGCTATAGTCAACTCTGATCTCGGTATGACTCCAAATAATGATGGTGAAGTCATTCGCATGTCTCTCCCTCAACTGACCAGCGAAAGGAGAAAGGTATATTTTTCTCATGAATTTTCAGCATATGGAGGGGAAAAAACTTTCTTATAGCATCCTCTAATATTAAAATATTTGTTTTAGACGCATGCTATATTCATTCATTATAATATTTCTCTTTTTTCCCTCTAGTTCTCTTATGCTTTCCTCAATGGTATAATGATACAGCCTGAAACTTTGCCTTCTGGAACTCTTTTCTTTTCCTATTGTTTTCATGGAACATTTCCTCATCCTGTCCGTGTGTATACTAATCTCTCTCTCTCTCTCCCTCCCTTTCTTTCTGTATATTTCACCCGTTCAATCTTTATATATATATATATATATATATTTGAACTTTTATGCCTTTGAATCATAGTCGGGTGACTTACCATGTGAGCACTATATAATTGCCTGCAACTAACTTTTATTCATTTTCTGTTTTTCCTGTGGCTATGCATTATTACAAGTGCAAACTGTTAAAATTTAAATTTGTACTTGGAGCGCATACATGTTCCCTAGAAAGAAGTGTTGGGAAGATACTCTATTGTTAGTAGTTAAATTTCTGCATCGGTGGTAGATTTAATTGGGATATTGTATTATCTAGAATTGTTTCGAGCAAGGTTTCTTGAACATATTCGTCTAGAAAGTTTCATAAAGTTTGATTATTGGTTTTGCCTATATGTTACATGATTGCAGGAATTCTCAAAAATTGTGGCCAAACAAGCTGAAGAAGGGAAGGTACTCAAACTTTAATAGCTATGGTTTGAACTTTAGCCATTACTCTTGAGGCTTATTTTTCATTACTCTACAGGAAAAAAAATAAGTTGTTTCTTTGCATATTTAAGTTTGAAGTACATGTAATGATCCTTAAAAGTGTATATTCATTAAGCAAAAAGCAACGGCCAAATGGAGTATAAATATTCGTTTTATATACTTTTAATTATTTCCAAGAACATGGAAGTGCTGAGATTTACTTTTATGGTCACTTGAGTATCTAATCATATGATTTCTAAATTTGCACTTGTTCGGTTAATATTTGGTTCATAATGGGTTGTAAACTAAATTTTATAGCTGATTTACCTGAACCTTATTTGTTGATCAACTGGTTTATAGGTGGCAGTGAGGAATATAAGAAGAGATGCCCTAAAAGCCTATGAAAAACTTGAGAAGGCCTGTATCTTTACAGCTTTCCATCCCTTTCACTTTTGGTTCATGTGTCTTTGCTTTCTTTTCCCTTGTTTATGTTTGTTTTATCTTCTGTTGACATTTCCCCCCTAATTTGTCCAGGAGAAAAAGCTGTCTGAAGACAATGTGAAGGACTTATCAAGTGATTTGCAGGTAACTTTAGATATAAGCTCTTGACCTTCATTCTCGTCAATTTCTTCTTACTCTTTTACTTCCCTCTCTCCCATGAACAAAATTGAGGGAAGAAATGCTTGTCATTATAGGTAGAATATAGTATGCAATTGCCCACTGGTTATGACAACAATGATAACTACGACTTAGATGTGAGGGATGCGTATGAGTGAGGATGAAAATTTTGTTAATCAAATGGTTCAGATCCATAACCAATTTCCTATACGTATAGGGCGATTGTTGCCAAGGTGATTCATAATGTATGGGGCACTTTCACTATTTGGGTAGAAAATGTTATAGTTTATCAAAATTTGGTCACATCCACTTATTTAACCATATCCCTCATTCCTTGGTGTTTGCAATAGCTTGATGACGGTACTCTTACCTTTCTAAACGGAGAAATTGTATAATGGACAAAACTCCTTTACAGTAACTCCAGAACCCCTGAAACACTTTGTTTCGCAGGCACCCCTCAATAGACAAACTATAGACCATATAAACTTATTTGCTTTACTCTCATCACTGTCCATAACTCTATACGTGCAATGCATATGTTTTTGCATTGGTATGTGTGCACTTATGTGTACATTCATTTTGTTAAATAAGCCACTTTGGTTGATTGCACATTCTTCTTAGTACTGAAGCCCGTGAAATCTTTGCATTAACACAGAAACTAACAGATGAGTATATGAAGAAGATTGATAATCTCTTCAAGCAGAAAGAGAAGGTATCTTTTGTCAAAATGAACATGTCCGTTTGTTTCTTCTTTTTTGCTCCAGATACCTAATACTCTTTTAGCACATGTTTATCTTTCCTTCTGCTTTTGTCTTTCAGGAGTTGCTGACGGTCTAATGATTGTTTGTACAATGATGTAAATTGATAAGCTTCCTTTGTATTCAGACCAAAAAAAGAAGAAAAAAACAAGGTCGTCCGTTTTCTTTACTTTGAACGTGGGGTGGAAACATGTGGTGCGTAGTGTCTATGCAATTACTAAAAGAAACATCTGAAAATTCTTGTGTTCTTATGGGTTGATATCATCTTTTCAAACAAAATGTAAAAATCAAAATCCATGATGAAATTGATTTAAACGTTCAAGTTGTTTGTATATTTGATCTTTCTGAACTCTTGTTAAATTTACTGAATTATTTTGAATTAAGAGGTATATGGGGGGCTAGGTGGCTTAGCTGAATGTGGGAACCTTGAAGCGGGAGTTTATGTTGCTCCCCTATTAACCGACCCTGCAACTGAAGCTAATGGGAGGCGGAGATGACAATGACTCGTAATAACAATTACATGAGAAGATTGTATAGTAAAAGGTTATTTGAATCATTTATCCAAACTCACCAAAATAGTTGCACCCACAAAAATACATAAAAAGAAGTACCAAATCATAAAGAATGTTAAAATTTCCTCTTACATAAATAAAACTCTTAATACTTAATAGGTATTGCAAAGGTCGTTAATTTTTGAGTAATTCATCCAATCGTGTAAAGAGTCTCAAAAGGTTACATGGATAAGGGGAGAGTCACATGCTTGAAATATGCACATTTGTACATGTGAATCATTCGCTACTTTTTAAATAATTAGGTAAACCATCTAAAAATAAAAGTGACTTCAATAATTAGCTTGTCATTTTCCATTTAACTAATTAAATTCAAAACGCAACTAAGTACATTACAATATATATATATAATACTTAAGAAGGTATCCCACGGCTAATTAGAGTTCAATTTCAATTTGAGTTCTCTTGATAAGTTGAAACATTAAAATCGTGTAAAAGTTTAATTTAGATGCTCCTGAGTATGTTTGAACCAAGAATTGTATGGATGGGATTTATTGTTATCAAGATTTTAAAAATTTTAAAAATATTTTTTGGGTGTAAAAATAATAATAAAATTTAAGATTTATATGCGATTTTAAAAATAGATTTTAGTAGCTTAAATCTCTCATTCAAATCTAACCTAAGTAGGTGGGGTTTTTTTTTTTTTAAATTCCACATTATCTTATTTCATTGAATGCATCTGGTCCTAATATAAAAAAGTTAAACGTCTAACGTATCATTTTATTTAAAGACGAGTCTACCACGTGCGACGAACACCGTTGAACACTACTAACGCTAAACACTACTGAACACTATTAAATTGATTAATAAAGATTAAAAATTTCAAGGACTCAACATATAATTAATAATTATTTAAAAAATTCAATTAAATTATTTTTCATATATATTAAATTTTTGAATTTTTTAATAAGGGTAAACTACATATTTAGTACCTCACCTATTTCTGTATTTCTATTTTAGTACCCAAGCTAATTTTTTTAGCAAAATGGTACCTAACATTATGTATTGTTTCTATTTTGGTATTCTGGCTGTTAAAAATAAAAGGAAACAGTGACGTTATTTGGTAAAATAACAATTTTAATCCCTAAAACTTATACAATCTATCAATTTAGAACATATTTTTAATTTTTGGATTAAAATAGAGAAAGTAATGAAAGAATTGGAGGAGGAAAAAATATAACTAAAAACTGTACCCACCCTATATCTCAGTTCTTCTGTAGCTATATTAAGTTAGAATAACCTATATTCTGCAACCAAACAAATATCACAAAAGTAAAACAACTGATAAGCATCAAAGCCAAAACAAACGAACCTATCTATGTTAAACAGATAATTAGTATTTTAAAAATATATAATGGAAATCCTTACACAATCAAAACACAAAAAACTCATTAAATCCAAATTTCCACACAAATTGCCATTTAAAAATCGATGAAAATTAAAAATGACAGATAATTAGTATTTTAAAAATATATAATGGGAATCGGCTATTACAACATCGTGGATATATTTTTGCGCTTCCTCTTGTAGATTTTAGTTGATTTTTACTTTTTCATACTTTGTTTTTTTTGTTGTTATTAAAGTCGATATTGTTTTTAGAGGAATTAAAATAAAGTAATCGATGAAAGTTTGCAGTAAAGAAGATGTTCGATATCTAGTTTTTCATACTCCGAATAGAAGAAGAAGAACGAATAAATTTACATTTTTAATCCAAAAATTAAAAATGGTGTTTAAATTGATAATATTTTGAACTAAATTGATAGATTATATAAGTTTTAGGGACTAAATTTGTTATTTGACCAAACAGCGTCACTTATTTCGTTTATTTTGAATAGTTGGGATACAAGAATATCTTGTCTGTTGTAGTTGCAACGGAGGTTGATAAAGCGAAAGAGTACCTTGCGGATCCAAATAAGTTTGCAGTTGCTGCTGAAGCAGGTGCAACTCCTACTGTCGCTGCTGAAGCAGGTACAGGAGAAGAAAGCAGAGCCCGAAGAAGAGTCTGATGACGATAAGGGATTCAGTCTATTCGACTAAGGTTGGATTACTTGTCATAAGAATATGAAGTTTGGGTTGTAAGACTTATCAGTTACAATAGTCTGTTTGGATTATTTCTCTAGTTTTTTTTTTTTTTTGGACTTGGATTGCTTTAAGTTTGAAGAATCATAAGATTATAAAGTGGTAATTTGATTTATGCTTTACATGATGTGAAAGTAATGTTGGTTATAAATGTGGCAGCATTACATTCTGGTCTTCAAAAAAAAATTAACAATCAAGGTACCAAAATAGAAACAATACGTAACGTTAGGCATCATTTTACTAAAAAAATTAGCTTGGATACCAAAATAGAAATACAGAAATAGGTGAGGTACTAAATATGTAGTTTACCCTTATTAAAAAAGAAATTCAAAAATTTAATATATATATGGAAAATAATTTAATTGATTTTTTAAAATAATTATTAATTGTATGTTGAGTTCTTAGAATTTTTAATCTTTATTAATTAATTAGGTTTTATTTTGATACACAGTTCGTGTAAAATAATTTTACACAACCCTTCTATAAAATCTAGAATTTAAAACCCTAACCCTAACACCCTAAACTTTAAACCCTAAAACCTAAACTCTAACCCTAAACCTTAAATTCTAAACCCTATAACCTAAACCCCTAAACTTTAAACCTAAACTAAACCCCTAACCCCTATATTTGAGAAGCAAGTATAAACTTTAATTTACACGGACTGTGTATCAAACTTTTTCTCTAATTAATTTAATAGTGTTCAGCGGTGTTCATCGTACATTGTAAAATTTTCCTTTATTTAATTATATTTTAAATTATTTATATATTTTTAAAAATACAATGATATCCATATTACATAGTTTTTGTATTTTTATTTTGCATAAATTTTATTTTTAATATATTTTTTTAAAATTCATAAAATTTTAATTGCCTAAATATTTCTAAAAATTACTTATAAACAAAATAATTATAGATACTAAATTTTAAAATAATGTATTAAAAAATCTCCCATTTTATTTTATTTCTTGATCCAAACACACCCTTAATGTTTAGGAATAAAGAAAAGTAAACATTAGAAAATATGAAGGAAAAATGTAGGAAAGATCAGGGACGCAACTATTAATCTCTCTTTTTTTATACTTTTGTCTCTTTATTTAAATTTTTTAAAATTAATTTATTTATGAATTTACCCTCATTTTCAAATATTTATATTTTGCTCTTCAACCCTAAATCTTGACTCTGTCCTTAAAAAAGATGAAAGCAAAAATGTTTTGCGTGTTTGTGTTTTTAGTTTTTTTTATTTAAAGTGTTATAGTACAACTTACTAGTATTTTGAGAATTATTAAGTTGGTCCATAATTTTTAGGATTTAATTAGATCACCCACTATTACCTTTTACCTTCGTTCTTATATATAATTTGTTTTTTAAAATTTGGGTTATTTTTGAATTTGTCCCCCATCACTTTTAAATATTTATATTTTGTCTCTTCAGTCCTAAATCCTGACTTCATCCATGCCTTTATCAATCTCCAAAAACGTAAGTTGATGTATATCTTATGGACTAGTCGTAGCAATTAACGTATATCTTGAGCAAGCACATTTAATTGGTCGGCCAAGTTGTTCATCTTTGTTCCCTCGTTTTCCTTAAGCTATGGGTTCTAGACCCATTAAGAGCATCACTTTCCTTCTCCTAAAGTCCCTCTTTCCATTCCCTCTAGATAAGATTAGGATTAAATAAGATTTGTCCCCAAAAAATAACGTATATCTTGACTACGTTGGTTAACTACTTGATTAGATCTCTAAGGTTAAGACAACTCTCGTTGAACTCTCCATTAATATTTTCATCAACTTATTTGTCACCTAGGTTAACTAAAACGAATCATGTAATTAATCTAGTCACAATATCATAAAAATCATCTTTTTAAACTTATCTTCAATTACTAATCTATTGACTCACGTTTTCTCAACCACTTCGATTTGTTCAAATCAAAACAAACATGATTGAAAACATCATAATAAAGGGAAAAGATAATAAAGGAAAACATCACCTTTTTTTGATTGTATATTGTTAAAAAAACGTGAAACAAACACTTTTGCAAAAGGAAGAAAAAAAATGAAGATCTAAAAAAATTGGAAAAAAATCATGCGAGAATTCAATCTTCGGCCGGTTCTCATTTATTTATAGTAGTATTTGTTCTTTACTCTTAGCTCTTTGAAACACAAGAAAAATTATTAGATGAGTCTGATTCACCGCGTTATCTATGGTCACATCAAATAATAATTTTTCATCTTATTTTTTAAGGTGAATCTTCACCTCTTTCTTACATATCATTAAATGAATGAATCTCATTAGATGGGATCATGAATGACGTAGTAAGCGAGAACCATGTAATAATTTCTCGAAACACACGTACCTTAATTTCTTAGAGATAATAATACTTTCTTTTTCGCCGAGAGTTTGAGACCACACGACTACTTGTTAAAAGGAAGTTGTGCTTGATGATTAAAATTCAAAAGGATAAAAAAAAATCAACAAAGAAGAGTCGTAGAAAGGAAGTTGATTTCATTTTTAGTTTCTTCATGTTCTTAAATCATGCATGCACATTCTCCTCACAATATTACAGCTTTGCTTTGATTAGGGTTCATGTTCTTAAATTTAGTTCATATTTATTAGGGTTTTACAGCTTTGCTTTGTGACCAAATTAGCTAATGGTACTGTATAGTGTATATATGGTTATTCATTAATTTGGGTTAACAAACTTGGTTACCCAGCTGTACATGGGGAGAATATATGGCAATGCTTTAACTCTACCTTACTCATTCACTCTACTATTCATGCGATAGAAATACTCTTACTCTTTTTGGTGTTTCTATTTATATTCTTACACTAAAAATAAATAAATTTAGGGTTTACGGTTGAAGTTTAAGGTTAAGATTTAGGATTAGGGTTTAAGGAATTGAGGGCATGGTATATTTTTAGAGTTTAAGATTTAGAATATAAGATTAAGACTTAAAGTTTATTTTTTTAACATTAGAACATAGAAAGGGACATAGGTTTTCGTTCATATTCATTGCATTTACCGAAAATAAGTAATTAATCAAATTATACAACTCCAAAATTAAGTATTAATGTAGTACTATTAAACTAAGGCCTTGTTTTTTTGTTGTTGTGGGCAAACCAAGGTTTTGTAAAAGCTGAAAAATCCAGCTTTTGGCAAACCAAGTTTTGGTGGGCTTAAATGATGGGCAAACCAAAGTTTGGAAACCAAATTTTTTAGTGTTATTTGTTGCTTTTAGAATTTATTGGGTGTAAAAGCTGGTTTGACCCTCCAAAACAACAAAAAACAAAGTCTAAATTAGACTACTACCAACAAGTAGTTGGTCTAGCGGGACGAAGACTAAGTCCCTTAAATAATGTCAATGATTCGAATCTTGACGTTGTGAATAAAGAACACTAAATTAGGAGGATCGCTTCTATAATGGATCTCTATAAAACTTGATCCAGATTAGTCGATTAATGAATTAGATACCGATGGATATATATATATATATAAAAAAAGTAAGTTGGGCTACAAATTAAGTTTTTATTAACCTAAATTATCCAATCACGCACGTGTGTGACGGTGTGAGGTATGACTTCTTTGCAGAAAGTAAATTCAAAATTTCTACCATAAACAGCCTCAAATGAAACTTCATAATGCGTGTGTGTATATATATATATACACTATGTATTATAGTTCTGCATGCTCATTTGCTCACCAGGAGGGGGGAAGAATCAGAGAGACTGCTCGTAATTCCACAGATATGTCTTCCCATTCTTTCAACCTCCACCACAACCACCGCCATCTCTTCCATTGCTCTTCCCCTATTCCTCCTCTTTCTATTTCATTCTCCTGCAACCACCAGTCCATACCTTTTGCAGGTCTATGTCAGTTATCAACTTTTTATATATTATTATTCATAAATCAGTAATCAGTGACGTTATATTAATCTAATTTTAATATGGCAATAGGCACTTGGCGTAACGTTGATGTTCACCGCCCATGCAAAGCTATATCCAAGCCCCGCTCTCAAGGTACGATGTTTTACTACTTGATCACAACTTTTCTTGGTAATTAATTAACCCACTTATATTATTTATGGTTTGCCAGTGGTGAAGTGGAACGAGATTGTGGACGATGACAATCTAGAAATGGAAGCTTTTAAGGTAAAAAAAGACAATATATAAATGTGTTTGTGTGTGGTGATGTGATTTGTTTTTGTTTATCCAACAAGGGTTTGGAACCGAACAAGATTAAGGAACATGTGGACAACATTAAATCCATGTTGGGTTCCATGAAGGATGGAGAGATAAGCTGTTCAGCTTATGACACAGCTTGGGTTGCTCTCATTGAAGACGTTAATGGCAGTGATTCTCCTCAGTTCCCTTCCACCCTCGAATGGATTGCTAACAATCAACTTTCAGATGGATCATGGGGCGACGGACATATATTCGTCGCCAATGATCGGTTGATCAACACTCTAGCTTGTGTTGTCGCGTTGAAAACTTGGAATGTCGATCGAGACAAATACGAGAAAAGTGCCGTGAAATCGAACATGCTAATATCAGCCGTTATACATCTGTGCTAACCAAAGTAACATAGAATCTAACTCTTTCCTTTTCCTTCTTGTAGGAGTGACATTTTTCAAAGAGAACATAAGCAAACTCGTAGATGAGAATGCAGAGCATATGCCAATCGGTTTCGAAGTGGCTTTTCCTTCGCTTCTTGAAATAGCTCGAACCTTGAATATTGAAGTACCATACGATTGTCCCGTGTTTCAAGACATCTACGAACAGCGAGATCTAAAGCTCACAAGGTATGTAATCTTATTTAACGAGCGAATTCAAGTATCAAAATATATATTTACGGGTTTTGTGTGTGGGATATAGGATACCAAAGGAGATAATGCATAATGTTCCCACAACACTACTTCATAGCCTTGAAGGGATGTCAGGCTTGGACTGGGACAAGCTTTTGAAGTTACAGTGCCAAGATGGGTCTTTCTTGTTCTCCCCATCCTCCACTGCCTTCGCTTTCATGCAAACCAAAGACGAGAATTGTCTCAAATACTTAACCAAAATCGTTCGAAGATTCGACGGCGGAGTCCCCTGTGTATACACCGTTGATCTCTTTGAACATATTTGGACCGTCGACCGATTGCAACGCCTTGGAATTTCGAGACACTTCAAACCAGACATCAAACAATGCCTTGACTATATATACAGGTACGTGCAAGTTGCAACATATGATTAACTATTCCAACTTTCACAACTTCGAACCGATCATTCGGCAGCTTTGGTTTCTTAAATTCCAGACATTGGAATGAAGAAGGGATATGTTGGGCAAGAAACTCAAGGGTTCATGACATTGACGATACAGCCATGGGGTTTAGGTTACTAAGGTTACACGGATGCGACATTTCTGCCGGTATAAAGTTTCGAACCACTCTATATATATTAGATTTTGTCACAACTACGATGTTGTCATATTTATTACGCGATTCGTGGACTTTATAAACAGATGTTTTCCGACATTTTGAGGAAGGTGGCGAGTTCTTCTGCTTCGTGGGACAGTCGAACCAAGCAGTAACTGGGATTTTCAACCTGTATAGGGCATCCCAGGTGCGGTTCTCTGGGGACAAGCTTTAACAATTGCCAAGCTTTACATCAAATGGAATGGATTAGCATGCAAAAGTAAGCAATCCAATCGTATAGTACAATTTTCGCTGATACGTACATTATGAGTATATCAACTATTTATTCGTATTTTAATCATGTTATGGTATTCTATGAATCGAAGCAGGTGGTACTCGGAAATGGGTCTTGGTGTTTTTAGAGTGAGCAGAAGATCCCTTCTCTTAACTTATTTTACGGCGGTGGCTAGCATTTTCGAGCCGGAAAGGTCTCTAGAGCGGCTGGCATGGGCTAAGACCGCCTTCTTGGTCGAGACAATTGCATCATCTTTTGACAATGGAATAATCAACCCCAATGATCGTGAACTCAGAGAAACATTTGTGCAAGTGTTCACAAGTTCGGCTGCTGCACCTATTAGCCACATTAATGGAAGGTACAACTAATTCAATTGCTTACATTAACCTAAACTAAATCATAAAGTTTGAGCCAATATGTTTTTTGTCTAAGAAAAGCAGACAAAGAAAGTGATGTTTACATGTGACTTATATTGTAGGAAGTTGGATTCAAACAAGACAACACAGAAGCTGATTGACACTTTGCTTCGGCTCCTGAACCAGCTATCATTGGATGCACTTGTGGCTCATGGTCGAGACATTAGCCGCAGCATTCGCCATGCTATAAGCAATCATTCTATCTATCTATTTATCCATCTATTTTATTTTTGGACTAAATTCAAATCAAACAGCTAACTTTGTGTCAAAAACTAGAAAGAGACTCATGTCAATATGATAATTTGGTGCTTTCTCAATGTGAACAGTGGGGAAAATGGATGCTGAAATGGGTAGAGGAAGGTAACCGGCACCAAGCAGTAGCAGAATTAGTGGTGCAAACGACAAATCTTACCTCTGGCTGTTGGTCCATGGAGGAGCTATTGTCTCACCCCCGATACGAACGACTCTCCGACCTCACCAATACAGTTTGCCATCAGCTTTGCTACTACCAAAAGCAAAAGGTCAGGTGCCTGAAACCAAGAAAATAAATGTACCTTAGGCCTTAGCTATGTTGCCCCGAGTCTTCATTTTTTTTTAAGTATTCATGTCCGACATTCATATCGACATATATCACCGGAGAAAACAATTTCCTCATCGTTTATGATGTCAACTGTTGCAGGTGCAAGACAATGGATGCTTTAATAGTACTGATACAGAGCAGAGAAGCCAGAAAATAGAATCCACCATACAAGAACTTGTTCAATTAGTACTGCAAAATTCCTCGGACGACATCGACTCGGAATTTAAGCAAACTTTTCTTACAGTGGCACGGAGTTTTTACTATGCTGCACACTGTGACTTTGAGACTACCATATTTCACATTGCTAAAGTACTCTTTGAGAAAGTACACTGATCAATCCTTCTTCTAAGGTTGATGTGATTGTGACCATCCTTGAAAATAAATTCCCTTTATGCATAAAGCAAGAAAATAAATTACTCAAACTTGAATCTCCTAAAAATAACAACACTCTTTTATACTGAGACTAGGGGTGTTCAAAAATCCCCTACCCGACTACCCGAACATAAATAATCGGGTATGTAATACTCTAATTAGTATTTAATTCAGAATACTGACTAGAGTGTTATAGGATATTTATCCAATTTTTTTAACCTAGGTCGGGTCCGGGTCACAAAATTAAAATTTTTCGAGTACCCAGTTACAATCGAGTACCTAATATATTTGAAATTAATATTTTTTATATTCAATATACATATTTTTATATTAAACTAATAAAAATATTAATTTTTTTATATTTTATATTTAATAAATACATATTTTCTATATTATTTTTTTATATTTTTATAGTAAACTAATAAAAAATATATTTAAAAATATATATTTTTATATTCGAGTACTCAAATACTTAAATTTTTAAGTACTCGTAATTTCCAGATATATGACTAACTAGTACCTGTAAAATTCGAGTCGAGACATGAATCGCACTTTAAACTACCCGATGATCCGGGTATATTATACTTCAGTTACCCGAATATTTAAGTACCCAGATTTAAAAAACTCTAACTGAGCCCACTTGGAAAGTTAAGTTCCGACAACAATTTTAATAACATTGTAAAAATAGAGAATCAACTTGCCATAAATTCAAATAGAGGGATTAAATATAATTTTTTAGTTATTATCCTTTACAATTTCAATATTGAAACGGTTAGTCAATAACAGGAGAAAATGGCCGGCCGGCGATGTTTCCCAACCGTCATCACTAACTTTAACGAGATTCAGATGACTCCACGGAGATATCCATTATCGATCCCTAGATGGACCTTCTCAAAGAAGAGCTTCTCAAGAAGTGGCAGAGCTTAGCTCAGGATACCGGCGGGAAGCACGTATTCAAACTCTCCGAGATAGAACAGAAGCAAATCCAAAAGCTTCGAAAGAGAAACGCGAACTCGAAGCGAAATCTCGCCGTCATTCCACCGCGTCCCCCTCCAATGTCGACGATACTCCCACCAAACCGGACCCTCCGCTTCCAGCACCGCGTCCACAACCGCAACGACCACCGTGTGTTCCTCCAAGTCCCTCACGAATGAACACAACATCGACAACCTCGACCTTCCAAGGCAAGAAATCACCCGCTGCCTTCGCTTCCTCAAACAGCCTATCACTCTCTTCGGAGAAGACGACGCGGCTCGCCCCGAGAGGTTAAAATACGTCTTGAAAGCCGGTCTTTTCGAGGTCGATAGCGATATTACTGACGGTCAAACCAACGATTTCTTGAGAGACATTGCGGAGCTGCGGAAGTGGCAGAAGGCGGAGATTTTAAGCGACAGGAAGAGAAAGGAGAGGGAAGAAGGGGGAGGAGGAGAGGGTGGGGACAATGGAGAAGGAGGCGGAGCAGAAGAGGAGTTGAATGGTGACGGCGGGTCCAGTGGAGTCGATATGGATAAGGATTTGAAGAGAATGAAGGCGAATTTCGATGAGCTTTGCGATGAAGATAAGATTCTGGTGTTTTTCAAGAGGTTGTTGAATTAGTGGAAACAGGAACTGGATGAGATGGGTGAGTCTGAGAAGAGTACAGCAAAAGGGAAGTCCATGGTAGCTACGTTTAAGCAGTGCGCTCGTTACTTAAACCCATTGTTCAAGTCTTGTACGAAGAAGGTAATTTCTTTTCCCTTTTTGCTGATTATATTGACAAGGTACAATGGGCTTTCTTACTAAAGGAATTGAAACTTGAAATGCAAGTAGTTGTTAGATCAAAATTGGAGGAACAAGATTTGTGTTTGCTAGTACAAATGGTTGTGTAATGAATTGTGCCTGAATGTCTGTTCTATCTCATCGATTCGTCTGTTTTGAGATTCATTCCCTTCGAATACACATATAGTTGCTAGATTAGGAGACTGGCAGGAACCATGTTGTTGATCCGTAAATTTTAATTTTCCGAATCCAAACCACATCTCCTGGTGTGATGTCAAATGATCAAAGGTTTCCCCAAGCTAATGTATGACTAAAGAAAGACCAAAAGGATTATGTTTAGCATCTTGGAGTCTAGGTTCTTTTACAGGTTTGTGAGTCTGAGAAGAGTACAGCAAAAGGGAAGTCCATGGTAGCTACGTTTAAGCAGTGCGCTCGTTACTTAAACCCATTGTTCAAGTTTTGTACGAAGAAGGTAATTTCTTTTTCCTTTTTGCTGATTATATTGACAAGGTACAATGGGGTTTCTTACTAAAGGAATTGAAACTTGAAATGCAAGTAGTTGTTAGATCAAAATTGGAGGAACAAGATTTGTGTTTGCTAGTACAAATGGTTGTGTAATGAATTGTGCCTGAATGTCTGTTCTATCTCATCGATTCGTCTGTTTTGAGATTCATTCCCTTCGAATACACATATAGTTGCTAGATTAGGAGACTGGCAGGAACCATGTTGTTGATCCGTAAATTTTAATTTTCCGAATCCAAACCACATCTCCTGGTGTGATGTCAAATGATCAAAGGTTTCCCCAAGCTAATGGATGACTAAAGAAAGACCAAAAGGATTATGTTTAGCATCTTGGAGTCTAGGTTCTTTTACAGGTTTGTGTAGAGCTTGTGGAGGTTATGATTAGGAAGAATATCAACATTTTTTGCCTTCTAGAGACCGAGTGGAGCCAGGAGAGGCCTATTGTTACTTGGATAAAGTGGACTTAGACAATTTTGAGACATTAAAAGCTTATTGGTCTGGTTTGGTTTATGTATTCAAGTGTACATAAGAGAGTTATGAAGCTGTTAATATGGTCAATAATTTCGAATAACATTAAATAGTAATAATCCATGAAGTCTTCATGAAGAACTATTCTGGTGATTGTGTTATATAGCCAATCAATGGTAAACCCAGTGTTCAGATGGATATGAGACTCATCTTAAATCAAAATTTCGTCAGCCTTGTTTTATACTGCCTGCTTTCTGGTTTGATTTATAGCCAAACATGTTCTGCATTTATCTCGGTGGTTTCTTCCGAGTCTCTGTTGCTGATAAATAAATTTATCTTCCACAACTGAACAGGTTTAAGCTCCGAAAGAACATACTGCTTCAGTATGATTCTATTCACAATCATAACTCTCATACTGTGCTGGATGTTATGAAGTTGAATCACTCTAAAATATGAATTGATCCCCATGCTTTGAAGATGCATTGTTGCCTCATACTGATTGTGTGAAATTGGTTTACGCAAAGCATCGTGATTGGGAGGTTGCTTTCTTTCAGCACTCTTTATGTCTTTCTCATTTCAATCTATGAGAAAGTTAAACCGAGAGCCAACCTGTTATTTGTTGAAATTCTCGATGTGATCTCCATTATAGGCACTGAAAATAAAAATTTTGAGGGGAAAAAGGCTATGGTAGCTTGGTAACTGATATGGTTGTGGACCATTACTGGATTCGTAGTTGAATATGGGTATCCACTGTGTGTACGGCAATGTACACAGAACTTGGCATTTATAAGACGGGTAAAACTTTAATACACAGGCTGTGTAAAATTAATTTTATACAAACATGTGTATTTACGCTATAAAAACTCAAATTCTAAATTTCTAACTCTAACCTTAAACCCTATACACTAAATTCTAAACACTAACCTTAAATTCTAAACCCTACAACCTAAACCCCTAAACATTAAATCCTAAACTAAAATCTTAACCCTTAAAACTAAAAGGCACGTGTAAACTAAAGTTTACACGGCTTGTGTATCAAAGCTTTTTCCTTATAAGACCCAGTATTTGGTTGTCATGTTCTCTAATGAAGGTGCTTCCCGGTGATACTCGTCGAGCATTATTGGTGGTGGTTGAGTGCTGCATGGAGCGAGACTTCCTGGCCGCCATGGACCATTACATTAAAATGGCTAACGGCACCTTGGTCAATCGGTGTCACTATGGTTGGTATCCATGAACGTTAATGACCTTTTGCCAACGACGTTATCCTTCGGTTCCACAGTTGAATTCAACAGTTTGGCTAACGGTAGCGATTTACAGTCATTGTTAGCAGAGGAGAGTGGTTCCGAGGTTGGTTACTCGGATGACAAACTTAGGTTGATGCCTGCTCCTAATGACACCTAATTCTTTTATTCTTTTAAGTGATTTTTTAAAATATACGCGTTAAGAAAATGCATTGATTTTTTTTGGCATAAAGATAAAAAAATGTCCCAATGCTTAGTTAAATAGTCACTTTAATCATATTCTTTTTTTGGAGTTAAAATAGCTCCTATGTTAATGAAAACTGTCAGTCACCTATATAGCAGTGCACGCTGATATGACAATATCATATAGACAAATATGAGCTTGAAAAAATATTACATCAATCAAAAAATAATTTTATAAAATTATATAAAATATAAAATAATTTTTTCTGTCGACTTCTCATTCTGACAAGTCATTTTAAATTGTTTATTGTCAGTTTTTAACAAATTTCATCCGCATAGGGATTATTTTGACCCAAAATAAAACGTTGAGGGTTAAACTGCTCTAAAAAATAAGGGCTAAAATGACTTTAGTTAAACGTTAGTGTATTTTTTAATTTTATACTATTTTTTTTAATAATTGGAAGGGGGAGGGAAGAGATATTTTGGAGAAGGGATGTCAATGCCACTTAAATTTGGTTATCAATACTTAGGGAGAACATTCGGTTTAAATGGTTGGTTAGGTTGATTTTTTCAATTAAATTGATTTAACCGATTATAATTTATCTAAATTGATCTGTATGATTTTTATATCTTAAATTGATATAATTGAACCAACTTAAAGTTGTTCGGCTAAATGAATTAATCAACTTATTTTAAATATTTAATTTTTAAATATAAAATCATGTTTAATATATTTAAATTTTATATAAAATCGTTTTTTTCAGTTGAATCAGTTTGAAAATTCAAAAATGGTAACTCTTTTTTCGGTTTGAGTTGAAAAATACTTCCCCTGTCAAAATGAATTTTTCCCTTTTTTCAAAAGAAAAGGTGGAATTTAAAAACGACCCTCTTATTTATTTATAGTTTAATTTTACCCCAAGGGTTAAAAAGATGCATCAAAATCAAGTACCCTATCGGTTCAAGTAATGTCGTTTTATCCCAAGATTTATCTAAAAACTTGAGGGATTCGAATTATATGATCGGTCGTAATTTCCAACAACCAGAAGGTGTTAGATTCACGGGATATTAAGTCGTTTTAATCTTAGAATTCTATCTCCCAGTGCTTAAGAGTGTCTTGGAAGTGCCTTGCGAAACAAGGCCACGCGCCATTAATCGTGTAATACGTAATGTGACATGCCTCGAATGTCGAGCTATTGTTGAAGATCTGATTGATGAGTTTGGATACTTGGAGGGACTTGATTGTAGAATTGGAGAACCTTGGAGGAGCAAAGCGGCGTGATTAGTGGTTCCCCTAAAGCACAACAATTCCCTCCTAAGAGATAGTGCATGGGTTAGATCCAATCACGCCGCTTTGCTCCTCAAAGTTCTCCAATTCTACAATCAAGTCCCTCAAAATTTCCAAACTCTTTAATTGAGTTCTCATCAGCAGCTCGACATTCAAGATAAGACACAATAAGTACTACACGATTCATAAATCGTGCCCTATTAAGGGTCGATAGACAAAATCACAGGGACTAAAACACAGCTCAAACACCCTGAAATACAATTATATTATATCTTTCATACTTGTAAGATGAGAGGCTAGAGAGAATGCTTAGAGATATGATGAAGGAATTGTTCTATGCATTGTATTCTAATCATACATCTCAGAATTAATTTCATAGCAGAAAGTGAAAAGGAAAAGCACACTTCTATTCATGTTTGCAGGCATACAAAATCAAAGAAAAACCAACACCCTGTGCTCCATGATCTCTAAACTTCTGAGAGTAAGACCATGCCAATACGGAGGGATCAAAATCCGACTGCCTACCGCACAATTTATCAGCAGAGACGCAAGTTTTGAACATGAAAACAGCATTCCCCATAGCATTTCCAAATAGCCAATTGTGCACATCCCAGAACACTTCCACCGCCACTCCATCCGCTAAAATGGTATGATTGCCGCGTAACTTCCACTTGAGACGCTTCACCCGCATCACCGTCTTACTATCGATGCGCACCACAAGGCATGGATCCTTGACATCGATGTCGACCGTGTCGCATTCGATCACCACGTCGTGCGTCCGTCCTTTGTCGAGAAACCGAGCCTTGGTGCCGTACAACCTCTTCCCAACAATGTGATCTCTCTTCGCAACAAAAACAGCACCGGAACCGGAATCGGTGTCGACCTTATTGATTGCTTGCTTCTTCAAATCCCCGAGAAGCAACACCGTTTCTTGTTCAAACGCGACGGCCAAGTAATACCCTTCGACCGGCTCCGGGCCGGAGCCGAATCTAGCATTGGACAAGTCCCAACAGATGTCGATTTTACCACAATCGAGCCCCAAATTCTTGGATCCTTTTCTTTTAGAGAACAGCCATGGCTTTACATCAACTTTGCATAAACAATGATCGGCGGAATCATCGATCACAACACTAAGGCCTTGACCCATCAGTTTCTTGGTCCATGGAACAGTAATCAAGCATGAACGGCCGTGTAATCAGCACCGATAAACACAAGTAACCAAGTTCTGGGCAGCTTTAGCTGCACTCGAAGACGACGAATCAGCAACTTGAACACCGTTTTCACCGAAACAAGACGGAAAGTCCCTCATTATAGTAACCATAAAAGGGAAACTTTTCTTTTTCCTTCTAAAGCTGGGATTTTTGTATCCTTTTGCTAACCAAAAATAAATACAAAAAATGGACATAATTGATAGCAAAAACAGCCCTACCTTGGATAATTGATGGTGACCTCAAAAACCCACTTCCCAAAAAGCTTCGGTTTGATCTGGGGTGTCTGGTTTTGGACAAGTTTTAAGGTTGTATACACACAAGAGAAAGATACATAGAGATACAGAGGACTTGAGGAAAAGAAAATTGGATGAAATCTGGGAAAAGGATGGGTATTAAACTGAGATAGCTGCTTTTTCTATGCGAGGCCCAACTATGAAGAGACTAGTTGAAGCAATTTGTTCTCACAAAAATATTAAAAATTAAAAAAATGATAAAATTACTCTTTGATCTCGAAAAAATATAAAATTTAATATTGGTCACATTAAATTAATATTTAAAATGATTTAAAAAAAATAATGTTGGGTTCGGTAAGGATTTCTATGGTTTGCTGCCATGGTTTGACTGACAAGACAAAGCAAAGGCATGGTTGGGGTTGGGTAAGTGGTGTGTGAACCAAGTTGTACTAAAAGCCGTCTGCTTCCAGTTCCATATGCAAACCTCATTACTCACGGGAGCTTTCAGTTTGATTGATCCAATCTAAAGGTATTTATGATAGGTTAATCATTTTGTTTAGTTTAAACGATTAGTTAATTATTATAGCGGTTATTAATTATAATTTAACTGTTAAGAAATAATTCATCATTAATCTTTTAAATAGTTAATTATTATAATGGTTAATCGTTAAGAAACAGTTCGGTTACAGGTTAACATGTAACCTATTACATTTTTTTCAAATGTTTATTATTATTTTTTAGAATAATAAATCTATCTTTTCGATAAATATTGTATTAATTTTTTTAAAAGAATACTTAAATAGAGTGATTTTAAACACAAACTTCATACTTAGTTTTAAAAAATACCTATAGATTAACCATTAATCATCTTTTTTAGCGGTTCGGTTAACCAAAATCGTTTAACCTTAACAACTAGATAAATTAACCTATAAAATAAACGATTATACCGATTAACAGTAACAGCTTATTTTGCGCACCTCTAATTCAATTCCCTTTCTTTTCCTTTGTTTTTTCAAGGACAATGATTACTTTAATGTAATGTTGAATTTATTACAAGCAAAATGCATCAACATACTTTGTATTTCTCTTGGTTTTTTCACAAATGTCTTTATAAGTCAAAAAGAAAATGATATTTTTGTTTAAAATATATATATAGATTGAAATAATTTGTTTTTTTGTAGAGTGTATGTAAATTTTATCAAATACTATAAACAATAGATGAAAAGCATCTCTACCTAACTTTTGAGTTTGACTGTTGAATGAAAAAACATTACCGAACGACTAATCTTTACACTTCTTCAACTAAATTTTGCACCTAATTTAGTCTCAAGCAGAGCTTTTGAAAAAATAGAAATTTTCAGTTTCCCCTTCAAATGAATGTTCTCACCCAAACCAAAGTTCCAAACGTTCCACCGATTTCGAATGAAGCCTAAATAACCGGTGGTTGGCAATGCCCCCAGCGAATGGACCAACTCTTAGCAGAAACTTGGGGTCTATTGATTGGACACAAAAGAAAGTCATGTTTAACCAATTTTATTATGATTTTGTCTCGTCTTTTACACCATGATTATAAACAATCAAAATGTAAGTTATCATATAAGTGCTAGAGTTTGAGGAGAGTATAAATTGACGAGGAGTGTTACAGTTTATTCTTAATTAGTTTAGATTTACTAGAAGTCTTATTTAAATTAAGAATAAGTGTTATTTAAATCAAAGATAAAAGTATAGTTTTAGTTATATTAAAACTCTATATCAACCTATTTAAAGGCTTACTCCGTATACATTTGATAATTAAAAACAATAAGAAAATATAGAGAAATACATTGTTCTCTGTTGAAAATATTATTTTTCTTCTATCGTTAAACTATAACTTTTCATATTTTATTATTCATTGTTCATCGACGTTCGTCTTCTCCAACCACCATGGCCCCGTTCTCACATGCTATCATGAGCCAACAATGGTCTTGATGTCGTCACCACTGCTGCCATCTCTAATCTGAAATAAATCGATGACGATATGTTTTTTTAGATGCACATCATTTTTCTTTTCCACTGTTGTCATTAGGTCACACTCGTTTCTTGGCTTATCCCTTGTTGGAATCTTACATCTCTGGTGAAATTTTTACTCGTTTAATTTTGTTGTTTTGTTCTCTATTTAATGGTTCTATCTTAGCCAATCAAAAAGATAGATGAAAAGGTTATAGTTTAGCCTTAAAAACTATTTGGTTCTGCATCAAAGATCCAAGCTGGAACTCTAATATGTGTAACTACCAGCTTGAGGGAGAGTGTAGATTCATGTGATCACTTCCTACATCGTTCACTTCAGACCTTTCAGTTAAGAACTGCATCATGTGGAGCAGAGTAGACCTTTTAGTCAGGAACTGTATGCTGGAGCATCCTGTGAAGTAGTCTTCATATTTTAACTAATGCATCAACCATCTCAAGCGTACCATAAGTTTAATGGATCAACAATTGTTGCGCAAAATCATGGTTCTATCTGCACTCTTTAAATCAAAGACTCTCTAGAACGGGTAACATTTTTCTCTAAGAAACAACAGAAGAAATATGAGTAGGACATCACATCCAAGATCCAAGCTGGTGCTCTACTACATTATTCGAGAAGTGTTAGAGCTTGAGGGGGAGTGTAAGTTGAAGAGGAGTGTTAGAGTTTTTATTTAATGTGTAATTAGAGTTTATTCCTAATCAATAGTTTAGATTTACTAGAAGTCTTATTTAAATTAGGAATAAGTATTATTTAAATTAAATATAAAAGTATAGTTTTAGTTATATTAAAACTCTATACCAGCCTATTTAAAGGCTTACTTTGTATACATTTGATAATTAAGAATAATGAGAAAATACAGAAAACACATTGTTCTCTGTTAAAAATACTATATTTGTTCTATCGTTAAACTCTAGCTTTTCATATTTTATTGTTCATTGTTCATCCGTGTTCATCTTCTCCGATCACCGTGGCCCCTTTCTCTCACAAAATATATTCTATAAATTAATCATACTTTACGATTACTTTTTCCCTTTTTTATAATAGCCAGTATTTAATTTATTAATTAATTAATTCAGAAAATATTATAAAGACTTATTATGATGATGGTTTTTTTAACCTAATTTTTCTTGTTTGCAATATCAAAATTTAAACTATTAATTTTATTTAAAAGATCTAATATTTCAGTCCATTCAACTAACTTTGTTAATACTATTTTTACTTTTTAACGCAATGTAAAATATATTTATATACAATATGCCCCCCCACCTTTCAACAACTAATTCGTTGAATTTATGCACAAATCATCATGTCAGGGCCTAATGCCCTAATTTTTTAATGAGTTTTTGTCGATTAGCTTCATGAATAATTAAGCAATGTTTTGAATTACGTACCCTCGGGATGTGATATATATATGTTTTATACTAACTTTTTCTCAGTCAAAAACATTGATTCATGAGTAGAATATTGATGTTGATTTTTTTAGCTAACTAAATTAATATTAAATTATTTTTTACATTATGCCAAAAAAATTAAATTTTACACGTACCAACAATTAATTGGTCTAATAGGATTAAATATTAGATCCCCTAAGTAATGTTAGACCCCTAAGTAATGTTAGAGGTTTTGAATTATAGCGTTGTGAATAAAAAATTAAGTTGAGAGGGTCATCCTATAATAAGACTCTACAAAACTCGATCTGAATTAATTGGCCAGTGGGTCTAAAATTAGTGATTAGACCAAAATGACTTAAAATTTATACACCTGGCGTAAATAACACATCTAGGATACAAATATTTGAATCTGTTAAAATGACATAAAAAGTATAAACGTGTAAAAAATTATACAAATTGTATAATACTTGAACAAGTGAAAATAACACTAAGAAGGACATGATACAAAAAATAAAGCAAATGTCATGTGAACTTAGATACGATATGAACACGCTATTCACACACATAATTTTTCATAACATTTGAGTATCAAGTTGCCAAAAATACAATAAACATATAAAACAACATTGAAATTGTGGGTCAGTCTTTTAATACAATGAATTCAACTTTTATCATATAAAACAACTGTACGTATGTACTTGTACTTGTAATCTTCAAGGAGTAGTCTGAGTAGTATAATGTAGATTATTCTCTTTCGATGATCCGAAATTAAATATTATTATTGTAGAAAAAATACAAATAATATAGGACATTAAAAAAAATAACAAGTCAAATTATATGTAAACGAAGTTGATCTTAAAATATGATGAACAATCAAAGATCGTTATAACTTTCAAGCCCTTTATGCCTTTTTTTTTTTTCAATCTTATTTGCTTGCTACTATTCGTTTCTCTTTAACTACTGCAATTAGTTCGTTAACGAAACAAATGTTGAGAGCGACAGACACGAACGTTAATAATTGTTTTTTTTTTCATTTGAAAGATTGAGAAATCTTCATTCCCTTGTGCTGAAAGCTCCAAATCATGTAGGATGCATGACCCATAGTCCCATGGGGATTATGCTAATGTTGCATGTATCTCACATGGTAATATTGATCAGCTGGATTGAAAATACTCGTATGTATAAAATTTTAAGGGGCGAAAATATGTTTTCAATAATTATGTTGAAGGTGGGAGAAGTTGATGTTTATGGCTAACTAATGACAATTATGAAAACTAAAGATGCTGCTGCTGCTGCTTGGTCCTTTTTCTGCAACTGAATTTTGGGGGCAACTTCTTTTCCTTGCATTTAATCTTCTCTTAAGCAAGTGTTTCACTGTTTTGGGTTTTAATTATGCTGCTGGGTTCATCTCTTGACACAGTTCCAAAACATGTCAATGTCCTAACAAAAACATCATTATTGCTTACTTTGCCTCAACTCTCCTTGGAATACTTTCTGGCAGAGATGGATATTGAAGGAGAATGCTTTTTTCTTAATAGTGCAAGAAGTTATTGATTTTTTTTAAAGAAATCAATCAAGTTTGTGACTTATTTTGTATTCGATTAAATATTTGTATTCTGAAACTTTATCAATTCATCTCTTTGACTAACATTTACCGTTCAATCTAATAAGTTTTTTTAAAAAAATATAATTTTTTAAATAATTTTGTTGTGTGGCAATCTCTAATTTATGTGGGCGTTTTTCAATCTACTTAAAATATATTAAATTATTTTAAATTTAATAAACACCAACGTCAATATTTACCACACGACTTAACGAAAAACTCATGTAAATAACGTGTTAATAACATGTGAAAAGTGAATTAAAATTAAAGATCTATTACAATTGCATAAAATTAAAATTTGTGTATAGTAATGACATTTGAAAAAAGTTAATGGATACTTTTAGTACTTGTTCCTTTTATTTATTGTTGGGATTAAATCCAAGTAGTTTAGGAGAAGGAATCTAAAAGAAAGGGTAATTTACCTAAAATATTATTAAAAGTTATATAAAATATTATCAAATATATATAAATTATTAAAACATCGTAGCATTTTATATATAAGATAATTATCATATAAACTACACCGCTCAAGTTTAGATCACCTAGAAGGAATAATAGTATCTTTTAAGTATCATTGAGATCATTCATTTATGGGTAAATTGTACTATTCATCACTCAATTTTCTTCTCGTTTATATTTTGGTCACTAAAATTTAAAAATTTCAATTTGTTAACTCAACTTTCAAATTACTCTTATTTTGGCCACTCAAATGACATGACTTTATTATTATTTTTATATGACATGTCATATTTTATTATTATTTAATGTCATGTCAGATTTAAATTAAAAAATTAAATCTTTAAACCCCAAACCCTTACTTACCTAATCCTGGCCGTTGAAATTAATGGAGATGGATGACGTGGCTCAATTTTTATTGGGATAATAATAATTTTAGTCCAAAAAACTTATGTCTTTATTAATTTGGTCCAATCTCAATCAATTTAATCATCATCCTAAATATTTTGGTTAAAACTATAAATTTCACCTTTATTTTTTTCTTCTTCCCCATAACCTAAACCCTAGCCCTTTTTTTACGATTTACTTTCTTTCGGGTAAAAGACGATAAATTGAGAATAAGGAAATGAATTATAAAATGTTAGTACCTACAAATACCCATCGTGTCAAAGCCACATAAACTATGAAAGGCAAATGGGGTTGCGAACAGTATCATACGAAGGTCATCCGACGATCGCACGTGATCGTCCATGACCTGACTAGCATCCTTCGTAATGTATGGCGAATGTAAGATCGCAGACAACACCCTGCCCAACGATCCTGTAACAACTTAATGAGATCGATGTGGGTGACGATATAAATCTACGACATCCCATCATAGACAGTCTAATCAACACGCTACGACTACCTGGTCGTGACACCTGTCCCAGCAGTATAAATAGGGCATGCAATGAGAGGAACGAGACATCCAAGACTAGAGAAACACTACCATTTACTATATCGAGGGAAACAGACACATTCTTACATAGAACCACCGCGCACCGATACTGAGGAGTCCAAAACTGCATTTATTGCCTAAAATAAAGGCTCCAACGGCTCCAAACAACCCCCAACAGCTAGTAACAGCCATGAAGTTGTTAGATGGTTTAAAAGACACCTTCAAGCATCTATGGAAGAACGAGAAACCAACTACCAACATTCAATGTGTTGAGAAATCTTTTTAGAGCTAAAGTTGTCATATTTCTTGTAGAAAACACTAGTAAGCCAAATTGTCACATTTGCTCAAGTGTTTAGGTTTTAGGTGAGAGCTTAATTGTGCAAACTTATTTGCCTTGTGAGGTTTTCTTTAATTTGCTAATTTGTAGACTCTTATAAGAGTGTATCTAGATTTTGGTATATAAGTCTAGGTTTGTGAGGGTTATCACCTTGATCTTGGAGAAAGAAAAGACAAATTAGTGAATTTGTAAAAAATTCTTAGTGTGGATAGCTAAGGTAGTGAATGTAGACTTGGTTTAGAAGTTGAACTACTATAAATCATCGTGTCTCAATTTTTATAGCTTAGCCTTTCATCCACCAAACAAAAATCTAATTCACCCCCTATTGGCTACTCGATTGATCGTACGAGCCTCCCAACAAATTGTCACGTGTTTTTATTTATTGAATATAATTAAAAGCCATATAAACTATTCAACCTCACTTATAAAATATTTTTTCACCACTCGTGTATAAAATAATTACTTTAAACACGTTTATATTATTCCAAATTACAACTATATTATTCATTTTAATACGCTTAATTAAGTAAAGGGTCCTTCAGCGGGGGTTTTAGATAAAGGGATAGACTTGGGACTTGGGGTCTCTCTAGTGTGGACTTTGCTGTAGGACGGCTTATATGGTTGGTTAAATTAAACTTTGAAACCACATAATTTATAATAATTTAAGAATTTGCATGGAAAATAATACTAACATTTAATATAGTTTTTTTTAACTTATTAAGTATTTTCAGTAAAAAATAAAATGTTATTATTTTTGGAGATTTAAATTAGAACAGTTTATCTATACGATGCATGTGCGTTTTAGAATGGCTAAGAGTAAAAAATAAATATTAACCGGCCCAAAACAATACATGAATAATATGTGATATGTCTAATTTTCGATGAACTAAAATGACCAAATTCGAGAACTTAACAAGTGTCCCAGTAAAAAAATGGATGATGATCATCCTAGGATATACAAGTTCAAATCGCTCTGTTTACAAGGTGTATGCGCATTTTCAAAGGGTTAAGAATATGTATGACCAGATACTACCTTAAAATCACGAAAAATATTAGATGGGTCTGGCTCACCACCTCATTCATGGTCTCATCCAATAACATTTTTCCATGTCATTTTTTTCCAAGGTAAATTTTCACCTCGTTCTTACATGTCAATGAGTTAGATGAACCTTATTTGCTATGACCACATATGACGTGGTGAGCCGAGTCCATCTAATAATTTTTCTAAAATCACCGTTAAACTATTAAAAAAAAGACCAAATTTAAAAACACGAACTACATATTACATAAACTAACAGCATAATTTGACTTCCCCTCCTGCTCCTCTCATTCAAACTAAGCCCAAGCTCACAACAGATAAAATTTGAGAACATCAATTACATATTACAGAACAAATGCAACTTTTATACAGCGTGCACAGTTAGGAACTGCATCGAAGGGCTTGTATGCATGGCAACCTAGCGTTCATTTTTTTTTGTTAAATAAATATAATTTTTACATTTATTCATTATAATAATTTTTATACCCAGTATGATATTGTTTTTAAAAAGTGTAATAAAAAGTATTTTTTCAAAGAATGTTCATATATTGTTTAGTTCAAAAAATGAGTATTTGGAATTATTGTAAAAAAGTACTTTCAATAAGATAAATACTTATTTTAGACAATGTTTTTAAAAATATAAAAGAATTAGTTATATAAACGATGATAAATAATTAATTATACTTAAAAGTGTTTTTTTAAAAGATAAAAAGGGTCTGTTTTTTATTTTCTTGAAAAATAAAAAACGGCAAAGAAAATTTGTTTAGTTGTAAAACTAGAAAACATTTTTTAGAAAATAAAAACGAAAATGAGTGAAAATTGAAAACATAAAAAACATGTTTTATTTAAAAAAATGTTTTGGGAAAGTGAAAAACATGAAAACAAATATATTTTTTTTTAAAATTTTAACTTTATTTTAATCTGAGTTCGAATCCTTCTAATTTCATTCTACAACACTTTAGTTTATTTACTCATATTTTATTTTTTATTATAATAAAAATATTTTCTAATTATATTTTATTTTAATGATTTAATAATTATTTTTTCATTTCTATATTGAAAAGCAAACATATTTTCACTATTTTATTTTTAAAAACAAATTTCCAGCCCTATTAACCAAACATATTTTCTGATTTTTAGAAAACTAAAAATAAATATTATTTTTTAAAAATAAAAAAAAAAAAACAAAAAACAAATAATATTTTTTAAAACCAAACGAAACTTAAAATTTTCTGTTTTTTAAAAAATACTTTTAATCCAAAAACTATATATTCTATATTACTTTTTTTTGACAAAAAAAAACACTTAAAAAAAACTATGGAGAACAACTTTTGACTTCAACTAATGGATAAGGGAAATTGATTGCAAATATGGAGGGAAAATGAAAATGGAAAATCGAGGCACAATGTGAAAAGACAATCTTACCCATGAAAACCTTGTGGTTTAACTGCGTGTATGTGTAAGCAACCAACCACTCTAATAAGCCCAGTACAAAGCAAAGCCCCACACTATAGAGAGAGGGAGACCCTAAAATCCCAAATCTATCCCTTTCTCTAACCCCTCCACTTAATAATCCCCCAAAAACATTTGGAACGCCATTGGAGTGACCTTCAGCTTTCTATATCCGTACTATAATAAGACGCCGTGCCACGATAGGATCCCATTTCCATCCGCTGCATTGGGTTAAGGTACGTGATCACTCTCCGCCGCTTCTGACTTTCTATTTAAGAATTTTTTTTTCATTGATTTCTTCTTTTTTTTGAATTCCAGGGTCTTGATTTTAGAGTACTGCTAGATCCTTTTGAGTAGTTTGGGCAGTTTAATTTTCTGTTGTCAAGGTGAAAACCAATGGGGCTTGTTTACTGTTTTTTCTTCATGTGATACTCGGTGTGATGATTTTCTGACCCTAGGAAAAAAGGGTACCTTTTCGAATTAGGGTTTTGTAAGAGATGGAAGAGGGCTTAGGATCTAGCTGTTTGCAGTTTAAGCCTGATGAAAGTGAGGTTTTTCCAAGGCAAGACATTGGGGAGAATAATGGGGATGATGTGAAACAACCGATTCTTTATTTAAGTGACGAACCGTTAAAGTGTTCTTTGAAAGAGGTTGAATTTGAGAAAAAAGAGGAGATTGATGAATGTAGGGAAGATGGTCATGTGGGTAATCCTAAAGTTGGTGAATCAATGATCGGGAAGAAAGGGGATTGGTGGAGGATAATGTAGATAGTAAAGAAGATAGTGTGAAGAAAAAAGTCAAGGATGAAGGCTTGGAAGGTAAAGTCCAGTTTTCTGGCAGGGTTTTACGGTCAATGTCTGCAGTGAAATCTGGGAGTGTGATCAAAGGTGATAAGGTTGGGAGTGGGGTTGATAAAATTGAAGATGTCAATGGTTCTGAGACAATACCAACTGAGGTGGTTAAGGAGGGGAATGATCAGTCTCAGGGTGAACTGGAGGAGGAAGGCTTAGAAGGTAAAGTTCAGTTTTCTGGAAGGGTTTTATGGTCGATGTCTGCAGTGAAATCTGGGAGTGTGATTGGAGGTGATAAAGTTGGGAGTGGGGTTGATAAAACTGAAGATGGCAATGGTTCTGAGACAATACCAACTGAGGTGGTTAATGATCAGTCTCACGGTGAAGTGGTGGGGGAAGTCTTAAAAGGTAAAATCCAGTTTTCTGGCAGGGTTTTACGGTCGATGTCTGCAGTGAAAATTGGGAGTGTGATTGAAGGTGATAAGGTTGGGAGTGGAGTTGATAAAACCGAAGATGGCAATGGTTCTGATACAATACCAACTGAGGTGGTTAAGGAGGGGAATGATCAGTCTCAGGGTGAAGTGGAGGAGGAGCAGAGAAAGGTGGGTAAGATGAAAAAGCGTAAGCGTGGGAGACCACCCAAGTTTCAAGGGAATAAGGGGTTTGAGAAGAAGACACTCAAGCAGCAGGTAGGAGAGAATGATTGCCTCGACAGTAAAGTGAGGAGGAAGAAGCTCAAGCGCAAGCGTGGAAGACCACCCAAGATACTGGGCAATGATGGGTCTGTAAAGAAAGGATTTATTATAGAAGCAGGGGAGAATGATCGTTTTGATGAGGATATGACTAAGAAGTCTAAGGGTAAACGTGGTAGGCCTCGGAAGGTGCATGAGAATAGTGGGTTTGAGAAGAAAGAAATTAATGTGGAATCAGAAGGGAGTGACCATTCTGATGGTGGTGGCATTAAGAAGTCAAATAATTTCTGTGGGCATGGCAGGCCAATAACGAGACAGAGGACTCAGGAGGTTGGGAAGGAAGCCAATGAGGTTCAAGAAGGAGAGAGTTATCACTCTGGTGTCGAGAGAAGGAAGGAGGCAAACCACAAGCACGAGTCACCACCCAAGATGCATGTCAATGTCGGGGTTGAGAAGAAAGCTGTTGATGCGGAAATGGGAGAGAGCTATCACTTTGATTGTGAGTCAAGGAAGAAGGTCATGCATGGGCGTGGGAGACCACCTAAAGTGCAGGGCAGTAATGGGTTACTGAATAAACAAGTTGAATTGGAAATGGAAGGGATTGATCAATGTAATAGCAAGATAAAGGAAGGTGTGATCCATAAGCGTGGAAGGCCAGCAAAGCTTCAGGGTGGTAGTAAGGGTTTGAAGGGGAGGATTATAGATGGGAGAAAAAAGTTGGGTGGGCTAAAAAGAGGCAGAAAGAAGTTAAAGGGGAGTTTAAGGTTTAATATGCCAGCTAGCACACCATATGCAGAGAAGAGACTGATTGGGAAAGAATCAAATCTAAAGAGGTCTGCTAATGAGGATATATTTGATGATATGGAAAAGAACGAGAGCAAGGCTTCACTAATGTTAAGGCCTCAGGTTGTTAAAGCGAAAGACAATAAAAAGGGGGTAAAGAAAGCCCGAGATGAAGGGGAACTGAGAAGGTCAGAAGCAAAACAAGCTGTGAGAGATCGAATAGTCAATATGCTTAAAGCAGCTGGTTGGACAATTGATTATAGGCCTCGGAATAAAAAAGAGTACAATGATGCAGTGTATGTTAATCCCAAAGGAAGGACTCACTGGTCAGTTACGTGGCCTACAGGATGCTCAAAAAAAATTATGAGAACGGTGACTCTAAGGTTTGTCCAAATGGTTTCATATTTACTCCAATTCCTGAAGAAGAACTTAGCATCCTAAAAAGAATAGTTCAAAAGAAAAGGGTCGGGAAAAAGAAGCCAAAAGAAAATGGCGATGATACAGAGGATGATGGACAGGTTAAAAAGAAAATTAAACAAAAAGGAAAGGGGAGGACAATGAGAAAAAGAAAAAGAAAAAGAAAAACAGAAGCTTCCGAAAGAGACGCTTTTGCTTCATGAAGAGAAAAACTCTGATGGTACATTACAAAGGGGAACACAAGTATCAAGCAGGAACCGTAAGCTACATCAAACACAAAAGAGAAAGCGATATGCTTTGTTGGTCCGCAACTCTATGGATGGAGCTGAATCTGCTAATAATGGTTATGTGCTATATGAAGGAAAACGAACTCTGCTTTCTTGGATGATTGATTCGGGCACTGTTCCGCAGGACGGGAAGGTGGAATATTTGATTCAAAAAAGAACACGTACTCGGGAGAATAGGTCCGGTAGAATAACAAGGGATGGCATCGAATGCAACTGTTGTAGTAATGTCTTCACCATTGCAGAATTTGAAACTCATGCAGGGAGCAAAGTCCATCGACCTTTTCGGAATATATGTTTAGAAACAGGAGTTCCCCTGTTGCAATGCTTATTAGATGCATGGAACAAACAACAGCAGTCTGAACTTAAGGGCCTGCATTTTGTGGATTTTGGTGGTGAAGATCCCAATGATGATACCTGTGGTATTTGTGGGGATGGTGGTGATTTGATCTGTTGCGATAGTTGCCCATCAACATTCCATCAAAGTTGCTTGGATATAGAAGTAAGTACTTGTTGCCATGTCTTTATTACATGTATCCATTTACAAACTTTTAATTTCTCTGTAACATTTTTTCAGTATTAGAGCACATGAAAGAATGGGGAAATGCTTAATAATAATTTTTTTACCTTTAGTAGACAATGAAATCTATTTGATAAATGGGATAGGGTGTGTAAGAATACCAATAAGATTTCTGTATATTCATGTCAAGACTATTCACTAAGATCAAAGAGTGACAGAAACTTAGATCAACAAGCATAGATTGTAACTTATGCTCGGAATTCTTTGTTGAAGTTACTTCAATACAAATCATTTGTGAAAAGTAGCCAGAAGGAATACCTGTGTCTGAGTTCTATTTCTATTTTTTTTTTTTTTGGGAGTTACATGTAGAAGTAATTTTTAGTTTCTGGGAAAATTAAAATCTTGATCGTGCTTAATCTACTCTTCTGATTTTCTTTTCTTTGCCACAGGCATTCCCTTCAGGAAACTGGAACTGTGTCTACTGTACATGCAAATATTGTGGGATGGTTGGAAATATGCATCAAAGGGTCAAAGATGACAATGCTGTTCCTACAGTTCTAACGTGCCATTTATGTGAAGAAAAATGTATGCTTTGTTAAGTTCCAAACTGTTGTGTATATATGTTGATTGTTGGTTCCCTTGACCTTTATTTTAATTTTGGTGTCATTATTATTGTTCTTCTATTATATGCCATTTATTTTTGAGGGTTTTTTTTGGTAGATCATGAACCATGTATTCAGCCAATGGATGCTTTTGATGATGGTTCGAGTAGTGCATTCTTTTGTGGGAAGAGATGCAAAGAGGTATAATTTTAGTTTGCAATTGATATAATTGTGCTGTGGGGAATTTGTAGTGCTTTGCTATATTTGTAAATTGTAAATATAGTTTTAATTGCTATTTCATTTTTACTGTTAATTAAGTTATGCCTGCTGGTATGAAATTATTGTGGTTCTCGCTTTGTCAAATTTAAGGTTGTTGTCTCTATTTCTTTTCCTGGAGTCTAACTCTTTATCTACTAGAAATGTTTCAGTTATTGAATTTATACACTAAATTGATCCCATCTTGTGCAAGAATGGGAAGGGATCCCTACTGTTGTGTGCATTCAACCAATCTCTGCCTCACTTCTAGAGCTACTCATTTGCACACATGTTATGCTCTGACTTTAAATGTGTAAAATTTATTAATTTCTCACCCTTTTTGAAACAGAGAAAGGGGGGGAGGGTGCTACTTTTCATGTTTCGAAGTTGATTCTGAAGTTTTTTTGTCTTTCTAGTTGTTTGAGAGACTTCAGAAGCTAGTTGGGGTTAAACATGAACTTCCAGAAGGCTTCTCATGGACCCTTGTTCAGCGCTTTGATATCAGTTCAGATGTTTGTCTCAATGAAGCATATCAGAAGGTTGAATCAAATTCAAAGCTAGCTGTTGCATTATCTGTGATGGATGAGTGCTTTTTGCCTCTTGTCGACCACCGAAGTGGGATCAATCTGATTCATAATATTGTCTATAATTTTTGGTATGTGTTCCATCTGTACTTGAGTCTATATTACATTCTTGAAGAAAACTTAGCTTTTCCTTCTGACTATAATTTGATTTTTTAGCTTGGTGCTGTACGCATGTTTTCATTTTCTTCTTTCTTTTTTTGGGTTTTGCAACAAAGATATGAGCAAAACTTTCTTCAATAGCCCTATTTAAGGTTTAATATGTCTGAGGAAGCATATGTTGTTGAATTACTGTTACCTTACTGCTTAGGAGTTTAGAGAATCTTTTTGCACTTGCCCTAGGTCTGCGGATTAAGGAGATGTTAGATAGAATGATGGCTAATGGCTCTAAATGTGTAGATAAAAACAATCCAAACAGGCAACATATATAGTGATGGCTTAATATGACATTTATACATTATAATAGTTACTATAACAATATAAACTGTTTAAAGGCTTCCATTTTAACAGATTGACATTTTCATTCTTTTAATGGTCTCGTGGTACTATCTTGCTATGTGAATAACTGGGAGACAACCTAATGCCTTTGTTTATGGTGAAGCAATATTTGATTTTTCTGCAGTCATCGTTGCTCTGCTTTTGAAATTGAATAAGACCAAGACATTCTTGTTTCAGGTAAATTGTTAATCTCCTTTTGTTCTCAGGTCAAACTTCACTAGGCTAAACTACAGTGGTTTTTACACTGCAATTCTAGAAAGGGGGGATGAGATTATCTCTGCAGCATCCATCAGGTAATATTTTTGTTTTTAGTTTATTGCAAATTATAGGATAGAATTTATAGAAATAATGTCTTTACATTTGAAGAGTGATAATATAAGATATCCATCTTGCCATGGTGACTCATCCCTTTAAGCACTCTTGATCATCTTCCTTCTGTTCCTCTGTTGATAGCTTTTAAACATTTACATTTTAGGCTATTTTGTTCTGTTATCTCCCCATCCAAATAGCAACTAGCCCACTAATATGTGAATATACTGGGACTGAAGATTTAACAAACTGCTGTTTGTTTGATACCCATAAATAACTTTGTGCTCTTTTTGGAAACATGAATTTGGAAATTTGGATTCCTTTGCTATGTAAATAGCAAGAATGAAATGCATACATTATGAAGAAATATTAAGATTCAATATAATATATAGTTGAAAAAGTATAAAAACATGGTTTTATAAAATCTAAAATTATATTAGGAATTTCAAATTCACTACTAAATAAGCATTTAACTAATCCATGGATTTGAGAAATAATTTTGAATGTTAAAAGTTTGTGCAAATATTTTATTACTCAATTAAAATATCAATTTTATTCTTAAAAAGTTAAATTTTGTTTTGTTGAAAGTTTCCCAATGCTACCTTGTAATATTTAATATTGTATATTTGTTGATCATAAACTAATGAACATGCCTTTATCAAAAAAAGAAAAAAAACAATTTAACAAATCCATGGCCTTGAAAATAATAATGCAATTTAGTTTGGTGTAATTATTTTATTATTACAATTATTTAATTATTTAAGCAAGCAAATCCAAATTCTAAAATGTTAGTTTCCAAATGCCTTTCATTGGGATCTTTAATATTGTATATTTGTTGATCATAAATGTGAACCTGCCCACTTGTGCAACTGTTGAATTTGTTTGTCTTAATCAAATGTTTACAATTGTTTCTTTTATATTCACATTTTGTATAATATTGCCTGGAATATTAATTACATTTTCACGAATTTAGACATTCACATGTTTATATTATATGTATGACTAATGTTATACTGTCTCAATGTTCTCTTTGTTTCTTTTATATTCACATTTTGTATTATATTTCCTGGGGGGGGGGGTACTTAATAATTTGATTATTTATTTTCAAAAGAGTAGACATTCTGACCAAATATCAAATTACTTATTTCCTTCAACCTACCGATTCTGGAAAATTCATAGGTGACAGATTTTATTCAAATATCTATAGTGATGCCTGAAAAGAGTAAGAGTGACAGTGATATGAAATTGGGCTATTTTGATTTTAATTAATGTATTTCATTTGGATTTCATTTTTTATGTTTCTTTTGCTTGTCCCTTGAATTTTCAGGCACTTGGCTCCCTGAATGTTGAGAAATTAGTCATACCTGCAGTCCCGGAACTGAGGGAAACATGGACTTCTGTCTTTGATTTCGAACCACTAGAAACTGCATGCAAGCCAAAGATGAGGAACATGAATATGTTGGTCTTTCCTGGTGTAGATATGTTACAGAAACCTTTGCAGACACATGTTACGGAGGAGCAGATGGCTGGTGAGGCGTCCGATAAATCTAGAGAGAAATGCCCAATTATGTTTGATTTGAATGTTTCTGCTGAGAGTCTTGCACCTGAAACAGATGATATAAATGATGAACCCGCTGCTGTTGAATCTACAATACCACTTCCTGATGACACCTTGAAATATACTTCTGATATAATTGCTGATACTATCAATCTTCCAGAGGCTGCTACTGTTTCTTCATCTTGCATTCCAGCACCTGAAGAAAGGAAGGTAGAGTTCGACTCACAAAGCGTACATTCAGAGGAGAAAACTGATGAAAGTTTTGTTAAACTGAACCTTGATTCTAAGCATGAGGGTTCTGTCAAAGATTCTGATAATATTGTCCATGTTGACAATGAAGTGGCAGTTGTTCATGTGTCAAAGGATTTTGGTGAGGAAGTTGCTAATGGTTTTGATGGTACAGTTCAGATATCTGAGGCTGCAAATGACTTGAAGCACCATGAGAATTCAAAATTACATACGGTAGAATGTATTTCTGGTTTTGATAAGACCGTCCATTCTGAAGAAGCAAAAAATTGCCATGTTACTTCCAAAGATGCAACCAACCAAACTTTTCCGTCATCTCCCAAAGTGCTCAACATACTGCAAATGGCCATTATGATGCTGCATGCAATGTCGGTAAAAGTATTCCTTCCCGACAGGGTGACAAGATGGATACTTCCGGAGAAGTTTTGTCTCCAATCGATGTAACTTCCCATACAAATTGCAATGCAGAGGTTGACTCTGCACGCTCTGAGGTTGCCATTACTAACATTCCTGATCAGATAAACATCAACTGCAGCACATTCTAATATATCTGAAAGGTAATATAGTTACTAAAATGGCTCAGTTGAATACATCAAATCCCGGAGGACCCTTTGTCAAGTTCTCAACTTGACCGTGATTCTGGATCTTACCAAATTGTAAATTCTGGAGTGTCTTTCACCAACGTTTCCATCAGAGGAGTGAATCACACGTTAATCCCAGGTGATAGTTTCTGTTTAACCAAGCTTTTTTTTTTGTTGTATGCGGTTGAGATCGAGTGTCCTTGTTGAATGGCAGCTACTAATCAAAGGTACTAGATTTCTGTATGCTTAGTATAGAATTTTTTATGGTGCAAATTATGCAAGAATTAAGAATTGGAACCTAGATTATGGAGCCATGGCAGGCTAACTTTAGGGATGCATAAGGGAGGGGTTTTTTTTTTGTTGTTGTTGTTGTTATGTACAGTATAGGCCAACAATAGTATTGTTTAGAGTAAGTTAACGCCATTGAGGTTTTTGTATATTTTGTGACAATCCCATGCACTTTGTTAGATGCAGATTTCATCTTTCAGATCTACCAATAGTTTTATTCTTTGGTGCTTATTCGTTTTAATTAATATAAATTATAATACTGTAATTTAACATATTGAAATTATTTAAGAATATTAGACTACGGAATAATTGAAAATGTTAAGAATCTAAATAACATAATCTTATTTCAAAATTCACTAGTTGATCGAATTGTTAAAGATGTTTATGTTATTTCATCTTATATAAATTTATATCTCGATATTTATTTTAAAAATATAATTATTTCTCTATTTAATAAAAATGTTTAATTTTATTTTAAAATATAACTTTACGGGCCTTAATATAATATTGACTAACTAAACACTCTTTAACTTTTAATTAATATATTTTTATTAAATTATAGAATTTCTTTCAAAGAAAAAAAAGGCAATTAGCTATAGAATCTTAAAGACAACTTGTTGTGACATGACATAAACATGTGATGGATCACCATTGTTTATAAGCTCTTAGTCTTAGGTGCAAGATGGACCATTCTCGGTTTAATCATGTGCACAATTTATTAGTCACTTTGCTGTGACAAAAATATAAAATAAATTGTATTATAATTCATACATAAAAAGAGGAAAAACTCGATGTTTCCTTTTCACTTAAATTGACTTACAATTTTAATGATAATTATTCAAATGATTTGCATGCAGACCAGCAATGTTAGAGAAGTGTATTTAGTCGGTTGACTAAGCTGTCTACTTTTTTCACTAATATTTTTTTTAAGTCATGGGTTTTAGACCCACTAGGAATACTCCTCTTCCCTGAAGTATTCGTTCTCCTTTCCTCTAGGTAGGATTAAGATTATATTTAGAATTTGTCAAAAAAACTAGTAATATTAAAATTTAAATACAATTATTGTTCTTTATATGTCGGTGGTGAAAAAATATTATATAGTCTCAACCTACTACGTCATCCATGGTCTTATTCACTAAAAATCAACCAACTAATTTCTTTTTTTTTTCATGTCATTTTTTCCAAAGATGAATCTTCACTTTTTGTATGACATTTAAATGGGGAGCGGGTGATTATATAGAAGTTGATTATGAAAAGATTAGTGCCATAAAAAAAGATTAGTTGGCTGATTTTTAGTGAACCATAGATGACGTGGTGAGTCGGATCCATAAAATAATTTCTCATCGACGGTCGGCAACCATTGACGACGACATCAGTCTTGGTGTTGGTTGTCGTCCGATGAGATTCATCATTTCTTTTGTTCTCCTAGTTTTCATCGTTTGTCTTATTTTTTGTGTTTTTTAAGTTTTAAATAAATAACTATGCCCTTATGGCAAGCTTTGCTTTACCTTTTGATACGTTTTTTTTTTCTTTTGACACGCTTTTTTATCTCTCGCTTGGTCATTCTTTCATTTGATTTTCTATCAGGGTTGGATTTCACACCGCCACGGTTGATCAAGATAACGCCTTTTTAGTTATCCCAATGATCTCCCTATTTTGGACCCTCAAAGTGAATTCGGATACACGCTTGTAATCATCGTTTCTTATTCGCGATTGAGTTGTGGTAATGACCGTGTTGTCAACTTGCCTTATGGTAATATGCATTTTAACTTTTCATCGTCGACCTTTGGTGAAACTTGTATCTATCTTTTGTTTTGAGTCTTTGAGTTGTGATTTTACCTTTTCCTTGTAAGATCCTCTTATGATCTTAAGACGCTAGTTTCTTGTTTCAATGCAGGGATAGAACTATGTTGAGGGTGGGAGGCAATTGCCCTCCAACTTTGATGGTTTAGCTACATTTTAGACCATAGATAATTATGAAACAATTTCAATAAAGTCTTTGCCCCTCCCAAAATTACACGATATAATTTATTTTTATGACCATTTTAAAATTAATTAAATTAAGCATTGACCCCAAATTTTTTCGGTTTAATTGCTTTTAAGACCTTTTAATTTTAAAATTAGTGAAATTAAATTCCATCTCTTTTAATTTTGTATGGTTTAATTACTTTTTAAGACCTCGATCATTCTAAAATTAAATATCTTGTTCGAATTACGTATTTTTGTTTATTATGATGCAAACTTGCATTGTAATTTTGGATATATAATCGTTCAATAAAACTAGCATATTTCGATTGAAGAAAAATAAATAAATACAACCAATCATAGTTTACATGCACTGTAGCGAAATCCTGATGTCGGATGTCAATGTCTCGACCGCCACCGTCCGTTGACATGAGGCTAACAATAAGATCAGCAAACGCTCCTACGATAATCTTGTGAGTACTTTTGGGATTCAATGCAAGGTAGCACAAAAAGAGTTCATGCAAATAGTCCCACTTGGCCTTCACGTCAATCAAATCACGTGCCTCCACCATGTCCTGCATGGATCTCCTAAAATTTATGTACGGGTCCGGGGAGAAAGTCGGGACCGCCACATCATCTTTAAACGCCGCCGTGTCGCTGGCTCTGAGGATACCTAATTGTTTTGGACTTGGAGTGGTGGTAAGAGATTGGTGGGAGCTTCATTTCGAGTTTTGCTTGTTGAGGTCAGTACATCTCTGACCCCTTCATTTCATGAGCCTCATAAGATGATTGCTTTCTGTGGTTTATAGTTTTGGGTTGTATAGTTGAGGTTTTAGAAGCTTAAACCCCAATTAATGGTAAATCAAAGTTGAGATGTTGATAATGGGTAAAATTGGTAGAAAACCACCTATTATACTCTAAATAACTTGTAAGAAAGATTTGAGACTTAACCATGGAGGTTAAGGGTAGGAGTGAGGAAATCCCGAGCTCTAGGTTTTGAAATTTGGGCTCGTGTACCGATACAGGGTGGTACCGTATTGGTACTCCTTTGTATTAAGGGAGCCAGTTTTGAGGACGCACCGGTACGCCTTCCCGTGTATCGATGGTGTTTGCTTGATTAGATTTCCAATAGCGCTTGGGCTTACCGGTACGCTAGGGGCGTATCGATACTCACTGTTGCATTGCTTGAGAAATGCTTAGCGTACCGGTACGCGTATGTGAGAGTACTTGTACGAGGGTGGATCGGTACGGGGCGATCCTAGTACCAATGATGCATATCGGTACGGTACAAAGCGTATCGATACGGCTTTAGGTCCAATTCTTTCGAACCTGAGTTGAGTATCGGTACTCGTAGAGCAATCTGCCCAAGAATTTCAAGGTTGTGTTCGAAGGCTCTATAATTCATGGTAAAAGGGTCCGGTGGGTCCCTAAAGGTATAAAATAAACTCTAAAACTAAGAAATCGAGGTTAGTAACCCGTATGTGGATTAATGGCTAATGGCTTGGTAATAGTTGGGTAAGTTGCTTGGACTAGTAATCCATAGGGATCCGTGGTGGATCGGTTAATGTTACGTGGTAGCTTGGGGTCCTTGTTGTGTGCTGAAGGGACGCCCATATAGGAAATTCGTGCGAGAAAATGGCTTAAATGAATCTTAAAGGCATATATTAATTAGTGTAACAAAGGAGTTATGCCTTGGGGCATTGGTAATGGTTGGCTGGATGCCTTTTATCTCTCGGTGAGATATATTGATGTTCGGGGGAGCATGCGTTATCGTATGTGTCTTGGTTAGGAAATCCGAATGTCCTAGAGTTAGTGCAAGGGTACTTAAATAAGGGGATGGGTACTCCGAGCTATGTGATCGAGTACATCCGACGTATCCACGGGCTATGTGATCTAGATGTGATCCGAAACCTATCATTGGGCTATGTGATCAGGATATAGAAATACAACTCGAGGGTTGTGTGAGCTCGAGTAACTCAAAGGGCTTATGTGATCTCGAGTAACCTGATTGGCTAAGTGGCCTCAGAAAAAGACTGCTTGTGGCTATTGTGATCCAAGTATGTCTAGGACGTATATGTGGCTATAGTGATCCGGATATGATCATAACCCGACGACTATATGATCACGGGTAACCCGACGACTAAGTGAGCACGAAAAAAATAGTACGGCTTCGTTGGCCATTAAGGAATGTATGATATTTACTTTGTTGTATGGATGATAGATGTTGGCTATTTTACCCTTGGGCTATGTGATCAGGGTAAGGTTGTTACTCGACGGGCTGCGTGAGTACGAGTAACTCGATGGGCTATGTGATCTCGAGTATGGGCTAGATAACCCTTGGGCTATGTGATCAGGGTAAGAGACGTAACTCGATGGATGGAGTGGCCACGAGTATGGTAAGCCTATGATGGCTTAGTAGACTTCTTACATAATAGTGGTATCTTGAGACAGTTGTAAGCTCTAGCTAGGATAGGCTAGAAGATGATCCTTAGATGTTGAGAAGCCTTTTCTGTGACTCTTGATTATATTATCATGCATGCTTGTTTTATGATGTTCATGAATTGTGGTAGAGTAGAAATGTACCATTGAGCTTTGTTAGCTCAGATTGCGGAATTGTGGTTTCTTCTGTGCGTATGTTGACATGTTGCTTTTTGGAGGAGCACATCAAGGAGGATTTCCCAGCACCAGGCCAGTTTCAGAGTACAATACTTGATGTTTAGTTCAGACTGATTGTATTCATAGGACCTTACCATAGTCGAGTCTGTATTTTATTTTGATTTACTGTTATTTGGTCAAACGGTGTATTTTATTTGGAATTCATATTTTGTAAACCCTTTTAATCTCTTTATCTACGTGGATTTTATGAAAATGGATCGTTTTGAGAATTGCCAACTTGTGGTTTTAAATGAGAAATTTTGATGGGTCGGTTTTGGGTGACTCGAATATGATGCTCCGAATCTGGGACGGGATTGGGGTGTTACATTCTTCTTTACCATGTCAATGATATCCACCACTTCCGCATCATCATCACAATCTTAATTAATAGTGGAACAAGCATGTGTTCCTTCAAAAGTGTGTGTCATAAATAAATAAAAATTACATTAGAGAATAATGTGAAATATAAAATTAAAGCAAAGGAAGGGAAATAATATTTTAAAACCAAATGTGGATTTTTCTATAAACGGGTGAACGGGTCCAGGTCTGGATCTTAGTGTCAGATCTGGACCCGGATCCGTACTTTAATCAGAGGATTCAGATTCGGCTCGGATCCGTTGAGTCCAAAATGTTAGGATCCAAACCCTATAAAACGAATATGGGTCCCAATTTTCCAGACCCAAATATTATTTTTATTTAAATTGAATTAATTGAAAATGTTTATAGAATTAAATCTTTAAACTGAGCATATCAAACAAATAAAATTTAGGGTAAACTACACCAATAGTCACCGAACTATGGTTTCTTTCCTATTTTGATCACCGAACTATTTTTTGGGCAAAAACATCACTAACGTTATGTTTCCTTCCTATTTTGTCATCGGCTATTAAAAATTTTATTTTTTTATTTTTTCCATGTTTTTCTTCTCTCTCGTAATAATATTTTTATTTAAACTAAATGGTGACACATGTAACTGCCTATTAGAAGAATAAAAGATATGAAAAATCAAGCCTCTTATGCATCCAGAGAGATGGTGACACGTGTAACTGTCTAATAGGATGGTGACACGTGTAACTGCTATTAGTCGAATATCTCTGGCTGCATAAGAAGCTTGATTTTTCTTTCCTTTTATTCCACTAATAGGCAGCGACACGTGTCACCATCCTGTTAGTTTGAATAAAAATATTATAAAATAACATATATTGCTTACGATGAGAGAGAATAAATGACATGGAAATTAAAAAAAATAAAATTTTTTAACAGTCGATGACCAAAATAGGAAAGAAACATAACGTTAGTGATGTTTTTGCCAAAAAAATAGTTCGGTGACCAAAATAAGAAGGAAACATAACGTTAGTGATGTTTTTGCCAAAAAAAATAGTTCGGTGACCAAAATAAGAAAGAAATCATAGTTCGATGACTAAAATAAGAAATAAATTATAGTTCGGTGACTACTGATGTAGTGTGCTCTAAAATTTATTCAGAGACATTTTCTTTGTCTTCGGGAATACAGATTGGATGTTCCATCTCAAATGAAGAAAGATGAACATTTATTAAAGCCCAAATACTCCAAACCATAGCTCACACCATACATAACTTTACTTCATTGTTACATAAATCAATACGACATCAGGGACGATGCTACATATGTATCGGGAGGGGCTTGCCCCACTAGGGGAGTTCATTGTCGAATATCGAATCAGATTTAATTCAATTTTTTGAATATTTATTTTTTCGGATCGATAATATAGTGATCCGTATTCGATCTGGAAAAAATCAAATATCCGAATATTAGATAATCGAATCAGATATTCGATTATCCGAAAATATATTTTGATAAATTATTTTTTAAATTTGAAGTTCGTATTTATAAAAATTTCATAATTTTAAATATAACACATAATAAATTGCTAAATATAATAAAATTCACATCTATAAAATTTTTAAATTTTTTAATTTTCGTCTATAACAAGCATCAAATTGTTAAAAACAACAAAATTAATATTCATGAAAATTTAAAATTTTGGATTTTCGGGTAATCCGAAACTTGAAATATTGTGATTCTTATCCGATTCGAAAAATTTAAAATCAGATTAGATATCTGATCGAATCGAATATCCATTTTTTGGATCGAATCAACAGATAATTGAATCGATCAAATTGGATATTTTTGAACACCCCTACCCACGAGGGGAATTTTTATTTTTACTTTTGTTTCTTTATATTTTTAAAAAATTAAAAAAATTATAAATTTGTCTCACTACCCTTTAAAATTTATATTTTACCCCACCTTAAATCTTTACTCCGTCTCTACGACATTATCATCCGATTGAAGTGAAATTTTGATTAAAACTAGCTGCTGAAGCCATGGAAGCAGCGACTCCACCAGGCGTCGTAATCATGTAAAGGAGGTGCAGCCATTATCTTGGCAGCATGGGTGTGCTTTCAGGCGGAGCCGCTGGTTCGGTGCGGCAGACAACCACGGTCACGGTGGGGTCTTGTTGTTTCGACAACGTGGCTTGGAATTACAGATGGTAGCACACGTATGGAACCACTATGCCGGATGCTACATAAAGGAGCAGACGGTTAATTGAAGAGTGTAATGGAGCCTAGTCAAACTCAAATTGATTAAATATTCCAAGTTGGATATTCTACACGAGTTTAATGCGAGCATCGAAATATAAACATAAAGTTTGAGATATAATCGACTTATTTAAATTTGATTGCCAATTTATTTAGTCAAATTCAATTATTTACTCATTTGTATTTTGTATTTAAGTTCAAGATCAAAATAATTATATGTAAAATATTTTAAAAATTTATTATAAAATATATTTACATCTTTTAATCGTTTAGAAATCATCTGTTTTTTTGTGTTTTTATAAATAAATAAAAGGTTTAGGATTAAAGTTTGGTCTTTTTGGTGCTCCATTTAAAGATCTATGATTGAGATTTAAGGGATTAGAATTAAAGTATAGAATTTTATTTTTTTAATGTTACAATATATATAAGTTATATTTTGATACTTGTGTAAAAAAAATTACACAGCCTTTCAACATTAAACTATAAAATCTAAATTTTAAATTCCTAACCCTAAACCCTACTCATCAATCTTAATTTCTAATCCCTACAACTTAAATCTCTAAGTCTTTTGTTTACAATCCCTAAACCTTAAAATTAAAAGACCTTTGTAAGCTTTAGCTTACAAAAACTTTAAAGCTTACAAAAACTTGTATAAAAAAGGAAGATTTTTGTTCATGAATCAATTGAGTATAATTTAATTAGATAAAAAAAACTAGTACTTTTTAAAAGGGTAATTAGCCGAGGAATATTTGCTTCTACTATGGAAAAAACAAAGGAGAAAGAAAAAGTAAAATAGAGTAAACTATTGGATTTTAAACTGCTTTGGTAAAAAAGGAAAAGTGTGACAATCAAGAGCCGGCCGTGGCCTTCAACATGAACCACTGTACAATATATAAATGTAATACTACAAACATCACCGCATATGATCCCTGTTTACCCTAGCAGCTGTCTCCAAGGTATCCGCCACTCCTCCAGGCGTCGCAACCATGTCAGGCTTTTCTCTTTGCTCCACCCCTCTCACCCCTGCAGCATCTTCCGCAGTCACCGCTTTATCCAGAGCCAACTTCTCGGTAGCATCCGATAAGACATCAGATATAGTGATCATATTATGATCACAAGCCTGACGCTCATTGAAAGTGGCAGCAGCTTGAGCTCTGGTGCCAATGCCACTTTGTTGGGTTAGCCAGCTGCCGGCAGCCCTCGATTCAGCCACTCGTATTGCAGCGGCATCACCTTGATCAACAGGTTTGTCTCCGACGGAGAGGGTCGTTGCCTCCAAAGATTCTCCGATGGTGATGCCACCGCCACTTTGATCAACGGCACCTACGGGAGGAGTTGGAATCGGATTTGAAGATGGAACTTTCCATTGCTCATCTCTTATATTTGGAGCTGGAGCTGGAGAAAGAGTAATGCCGCGAACATCGTATGGATTGTATCGACATTCACATATCATCTGCTTCAGAAAAAACAACCAATCCATTAGGTTTTAAATTTTAATTATATACCGGCGAGTTTGAAAATATTGCCTGTGCACATGCATATATTTTACATGGTCGGCAATGGCTTCGTTGACGACAAGTTTTCCTCGGGCATCTCTCGATTTAGAGACGGACACCCCCTCTCTTTCGACCATCTCGTTGCCCTCGTCGGGACCGACAACACCAGTCGTAACGTTTGCAGCAGCAGCAGAATACATAACGGCGGCAGCACCGGTATCCAACGGCTTCCCGAGCACTTGGGTCTCGGCGGCGAGCATAGTAGCCGCGTCTCGTGGTGCAATTGGTTTAGACGCCAATCCGCCGGCGACATCGAAAACATCACCGTACTTGATAGCTAGCTCGTCGGGTTGCGGCCTCATTGATTGTCCTTGGCTCATTTCTTTTGCTTGGAATTTGTAAATCAAAATTAGGCTGATGGGATTCGTGAGAAAACACAAGAACAATAGAGTATATAAATGCGAAAGTCCTTGTATAGCCAAGTGTAACACGTGTCGCATAGTAAGCATGACATTTGGAGTTTGGGTTGACAGGTGGTGATCGGGGACCTATCGACCTTTTAGGGATGGTAATAGAATTGGCCGGATATAATATATTGGAAACCATCAGCGGTGGCAAATTCTGTTTTATAACGCATAAAATATAAAACATAATAAAAATTAAAGTTTTTATAATGTAATTTTACATTTTTATTACTTTTATACTTATATTTGTATAAAATTAAATGCGGCAATTTCATATAACGAGAAACAATTACTATTATAATTGTTACATATTCTCTTTTTTTTACCAAAATAATTGTTACATATTCATTACTTAAAAAAATCCAAAATGAAATCCTTTGTTATCTCGAGTGAATCGACTCAGAATTAGATTCGAGTTTTAGTGGTTATATTTGTATAAACTCGTTTTATTTAAAGTTAAATCAATTTAGAATAGAGGCAGAATCACCTGGTAACATGGGTGATCAGATGACATCTAAATTTTCTTATATAATTAATATAAAATTATTGAAAATAAATAAATTATACTAATTTATAAATAATTGAATTTTTTAAATACAACTTAAAAAAAATAACATTCTTTAAATAATTTTTTTTGCTCCTCCCGCTTTTAAGATGCGAACCTGGCCCTGGGTTGGCGATTTGTTGTACACTGGACTGAGTCCAAGTTTTAAGAACTCCGAGTCATTTAAACCCCGCAACCTTGGGACCGGTTTGGGCTTTGTTAAGTTTGAAAATTATTAATGTGGTTGTTTTTTTTAATGAAGGAATTGTTCTGGTCAAATCTTAAATTTAATGTTAATATAATGTGGACTCGGTTAGTATATTAATACGTGTGAGTGAAAAAAACATATAAATTAAAATTGATTTGAGTTTACTTATATTATATAAAATTTATTTAATATTTTTTGATTATTAGATGAGAGTAAATGAATGTTAGACATTATTTTTTCTCATAAAAATCTTCTTATTTCCCCTGTTAATCTCAAACATCTATTCTCTCTCATCTAACCTTAAATAAATGAGACATCTATCATTATTTTAATGTTATTGTGATAAATTTAATAATTAAAAAGTAAATAAATGAGACATCTATCATTATTTTAATGTTGCTTATATATGAGAAAATAAAGTATACTTTTGATAAATGATAATTACAAAAGATAATAATTTGATATGATAATAGTAGAGTTTTTCCCTGAATTAATTCACCGTCATACATTTTTAATTATTTATTAAATATTAATTAATAATACATGAAAATAAATTAAGATTATTTATGAAAAAGAAACCAAAAAAATATATCCTTCCCTATATTTTTCTATACAACAAGATATATATGTTTTTTTTATTAATTTAAATAGAGTGATACAAATATCTGTTTGAAAACAATCTTTTCGATTTAATTTTTGATAAGACTCAACTTCTACTTTTACTTGAGAAACCTGACTATCTGATAGTTGATTACTACTCTTGTTTTAATAGTTGGTATAGTGATATGAAACACTATATTCATTAAATAAAATTATAATTTTGAATCTTAACGTCGTAAATTTAGCAAATTGAATTGAAATAGATACTCCTATAATGGATTTTTATAATATATAATCCGAATTATTTAATCAACAAATTAAATATAGACACACTCATGTTGTCAATAATGTTTATATTGACATAATAATCAAAGATATATATTATTTTATCTTATATTATATGAGTTCGAATCTTCATATTTATATTTAGAATATAAAGTTTCTCCACTTACAGTAAACGTTTGGAAATTGGAATGGCTTTGGCGTGCAATGGAAACCGAAAGTAAAAGCTCAATGGAACATTTTGTTTTTTTTCCTTTGGCAGCTTTTGGTTCCTTTGTCGACGCACCAAGCAAAGGAAAGAACAACTTGGATACTCCTATATTTGTCTTTCTCCCTCATCGGACGGTTTAGCGTAAAAGAGTTGGGAACATCAAGGTAACAGAAAACGACACGTGTATGATTGATGGATTGATCATATCTAAGTATCAGCCCTCTTTGCCTACTTCCCCAACCAACCAAACCAAATAAAATCCCCTTTTATCTCCATCTTTTGTCCTCTTGCTTGGGAGCAGCTAGATTTTTTTTCAATCCTTATATTTTTCACATATATTATTTAGCTCCTTAATTTTGTTTTAGAATTCAAATTGGTACTTATATTTTTTTTTTATCAAAACCAATATATTATTTTTTTGTCCAAATAATTATTTGAATCTGATTTCTGTCACACATTTTGGTACTCAGATTAGTACTAAAATGTATGACAAAAGTCAATTGTAGGTATTAATTAAAATATACATTTACTAATTTAAATCATGAAACCTAATTTATGTACCAAATTATATGTAAACTCTCGATCAAGGATGGATCTTATTATGCTTGTGCTTTTTTTTATATAATGGTTTTTAGACTCTGATAATTTAAATATTAGTCAAATTAAGTCTCGTCCTTTAATTTTTAAGTTTGAATATTTAATAGTTCTTCTTTCTTTCTAAATTAAGCAAGTTGGCTACCAATTACCATAATATTGATCTTTATTTTGTCCCTATCCTTGATATAAATATAAATTTTATAATTTGTTCTTATATGATTTCAATATTAGATTATAATACAATTAAAGATTAATTTTTAATTATATTTAAATAAAATTATCAGCATTTATTCATAGGCTCTCCAATAAATTTGGTTTTATTCATTTTTGTATGTAGTGTATTGTTATTCATCGATAGTACATAAAATCTATGTATCAACAATATCAAATATAATTTTATACAATTCTATCATATTTAAAAATAGTTTAAATTTAACCGAACGAGTGTCTCCAGTGAAAAAGATATCTTATGAGATTCAAGTTCTAGCACTAATATGTATAAGGTGTTTATGCGTTATCAAAATGGCAAAAAAAAAAAACAAATACTACATGTAATCGCACTAATATATTAAAAAAATCTAAATTTATTTTAAAAATAGAATAATACTTTTCTTACTAAACCAGCCTTTGAACTTTATGCCTTTTTTTTCTATAAAAATTATAATGTTCCATAAAATGGGGCAGATTTCACCAACTCTTCACGATGTTAACAATGTAGAGTGTAGACAAATGGAATGATAATGAAATAAACTGCAAGTCGTCTTAAGTTTTGTTTTTTTATCGATATATATTATATTTTTTTGGATTTTGGTCATAATTATTTTAAAATAATTAAAATTTATAAAATATATTTTAAAAAAATAAAGGATGGTGCCTAAAAAATACTAGACAGTTTTTTTTCTTTTAACAATAATATAATAGTTAATATTTATTGATATAGAGCAAATCATCGTTGTTGGTTTAATAATAACTTTCTCGTGTTTGAAACGAATATCAATAATAAGAATCTATACTAATAATTAAAATTCTAGTAAAATTTGATTTCATCAGTTAATTAGATATTAATTTAATTAAAAAATGTAATCTTATTCATCTTTGAATTCTGATAAATATTATTATAATGATTCTTTTTATCTTTTTAATTGATAAATATTATTATAATGATTTTTTTTATCTTTTTAATTAAAAATTGTCATCAGTTTTTTCTTTTGTAGTTTGTTCCTGAAGCTTTCTTCCTATATTCATTGCAGATAGTCGCTGGTTCTTCGTAATCAAGCTTGGTTGGCACACAATGTCCGAGGAGTTGCATTCCGGTTTCAAGGATATAATTGCAACCGTGTAGGTACTTCTCTGTTTATTGTTCAGTTACTGTAATGTTGTTCTCCTCGAGAGGCATTAGAAAGAGAAAAGTTCCATGGAACATTTGTAGTCGTTCAAGTTTTAATGTGGATCCATGTCAATGTAGAACAACAGTTTTCTTATATTTTTGGTATGATTTATATGAATATGAAACAATTTCGGATGAGGACTGATCATGTTGGATTTCTGTTCTGTTTCTAGCATCAATTAGTTTACTATGCAAATGACTCCGAATCAAACATTTGATTTCTGAGTTGGGTACAAAGAAAAAGAGAACACTAGTTTCATATACGGGTGTGCATTATTCGGTTTTTATATATTAACCACAGATATCAAATATAATTTTTTTCCATTAATTTTAATAGTTAAACTTTTAATTCAACGAGTTCGGTTAACGGTTAATTTTTTTGGGAAATTCGGTTATCGGTTAATTCGGTTTAAAATCGTTTAATTAACCGAATTAACCGAAATTATTATATATTACATATATTTATTTTTTGTCATTGAACTTTTAAAAATTATAAAATGATCATTAAATTTTTTGATATATTATAAAATGTTCATTAAACTTTTATCAAATTAGTATAAAATGAAAGTTCAGTGACTAAAAAGGTCATTTTAGCATAAATTAGTGACCAATTGTGCAATTTATCTAAAATTTTATAACAAATTTTATTAAATTAAAATCAAAAATAAAGGATGGTTAACTAGAAAATTTCGGGACAGTTGATTTTTTAAACAATAATTAATTCGGTTAATGATTAAAGTTCTAAAAAGCTTAGTTAATATTATTTATTTTTATTTAATAAATCCAATACTTAAAAAAAGTGTAAAAAAACCCTAGTTCCATAAATGTTCCATGTTCTTGCTAAGTTGAAATCAGCGCCTTTAAGAATATATGAATCAAAGCAATGTGATAGGATATGAATTTTTCATTGAATGATTAAAGACATTATTTCAAAAGGTCTATATTGTTTTGCCTAGCCCCTGTCTGCAGTGCACTAGATTCGCCCAGTTTACGCCTCAAAGTTATTTTTTCCATAAAATATTTTTTTAATAAATAAATGGAGAAAAAGATGAAAAGGTAAGAGATATAATGGAAATATGAAAGGATGAAGAATGACTAAATTGAAGTAATTTTAAAATATCAAGGGTTAATTTTTTAGAATTAGGACTAAATTATAACAATGTGTAAAAATTGATGGTTAAATTTATTAAATTTCTTCGAATTATGACTTAATTGATTGAATGTATAATTATAGAAGACTAAGTGTATTTTTATACAAAAATATTTAACAGACATGTCACCTCTTTCACGAGGTTAATGAAACAGTTACCATTAATAACAAAACTTAAAGTTTAATTACTATTCTGTAACATTTGAAAGTTTGATTACTATTTTTGTTTTTTCAAGAATAGTTTAGTGACCATTCAGATACTTTACCCAAAAAAATCAAAAATTTAATATATATGAAAATAATTTAATTGAATTTTTTAAATAATTAATAAATTATATGTTTAGTACTTAAAATTTTTAATATTTCTTAATTAATTTAATGGTATTCAGAGGAGTTCGTCGTACGTGGTAAACTTATACTTTCTTATATAGATTTTACATATTTAGAATGTTACTTATGTTTATTTAATAATTTTTCTTCTCTTGTTTTGTACAAATTTTGGTCTTGTTTTGTACAAATTTATGACATTTATTTTCTTTAGATCTTATAAGATGTTAATAAGGTGACTCATTGTAGTGTTATGACAACCTTTATTTTGAGCTTACTGTTTTATTTGGGAAGTTAATTTTATTATATACTTTTAAATTTATTTTCCTTATATTTTAGTTATTATTAATAATGTTAAACACTTGGATAATTTTGAGCGTTATGCAATTTTTTTTTATTATGAACGAAGTTATAAAATTTAAAAAACTCATCAATTTTGTCCTCTCAATTGAAGCGTTCACAATGGGACTTGAAACCCACAATATCCTGCTCCGGAGGCGAGCGCCTTATCCATCAGGCCACGCTAACAACCTTGAATTATCATACATATATTTATAACAAATATAATAAAAATAATATTTTTAATGTTTCTTTTACAACATAAATTTCTCATATAATTATTACGTTAGATTATTTTTTTAATATATAATTTACCATTTTTATTAAAGTAATATATTTTTTTTTAATTTGATAAAAAATAGATTTTTTTAAAAAGTGATATGTGGTGTTATCTGATTTGTCTATAATTTTTTTAATAAAAAATAAATATTGGACAACAGAGGTAATGTTTGTTATCTATTGCACTTCAACTACGATATAAAAAGAGTTGAAATAATTAAATTCCTGAAACTAAAAGTAAAAGTATTAAATTTCAAATATATTATTAATAGTACAGGAATTTAAAGAAGAATTACTATAAAAAATATAAAATGTCAAAATCGTAAATCAGGTAAAAGACGAGGACTACTTTTGTAAAAAAACAAAGGGATGGAGGAGCACAAAGTACATGGAACAATATTTAAATATAACTGAGAAAGTCATTTCAAATCCGTGAGTCTGCTTCCTTTCTATCCCCTACCCCTCTCTAAAGCTTATGCACTCTCATTTCCATGGCGTTTTGATGATTTTAGAACACCCCCAAATTGAGTTTTTTTGAAGAAAAAAATCCCTGAAATAAAAGGGAAAAAAGGAACATTTTCCCAATACCCATTTACATGAAATCATCCTTCTCCAGAAGAGCAAGAAGGAAAAGAAAGAAAGAAGAAAGTTTCATTCCCTTTTTCAGATCTAAACGATATTCAGATCTCACTTCTCTCTGCATCATTTCTAAAGGGAAAACATCATGTTTTTTCTGGTAATTTTCCCACTCCCGAGTTTCTCTGAGAAATTTATCCTCAAATTTATTATTGCTTTTTTATTTAAGATTCAATTTTGTTTTGTTTTGTTGCAGGTTTGATGACTGATGGTTGTGATCTATGAAGGTCCTGTCTGATTCGAGGTTATAGAGTTGTGAGTTTTTTATTTGAATCTAAGGACTTTTCTGATCCAGTAGTTCTACACAGAACTAAATCAGTTTGATTTTAGTTACCATCTTAATTGTATCTGCAATGGCGGATGTATTCTGGGCATGATTTTGGCCTTAAAGGTTGTCGCCTTTACTATACTTCAGCTATCTGTAACAAGGATTTAGTGGATTTAGAAGGACTGGGTTTCGTTTTCTTTGTTGGTTTGCAATAGGACCGAGCTGAAACCGTTGAATCTGTGATTTTTTATTATCGAAATTAAGAAAAGTTATGGAAACACTTGTTGTGGTGGCGCAGCATAGGAATCAGTACTGTAGCAGGGCGAAACCACATGGTCCGGCTAGATTTGGGTCATCACCACCGTCTAGAAATTTCAGAGGGGTTAACTGTAGGACTTTTCAATCCGGAGCAGGATTGCTCCCCACCCCGTTTAAGTATAACTCTACTCCTTCAACCAAACAGCCATCTTCCCCTCCCTTTTCACCATCTTCCCCTCCCTTTTCACCATCTTCCCCCAAATCCCCATCTCCTTTTGCCGATGGAATACACTCAGAACTGAATGCTACCTGGAAAAGCTCTCCCATTCCTATCAACAGCAATCGAACCCCTAGAAATGGTAAGCCTTTTACTGAGGAGATTTCTGGGGAAGGTTTTCCTTACTCCGAGCTTTGGGCTGGACCTGCTTATTCCAACTCTCCGCCGCCGAGTTCTTTGCCGATACCCAAGTTCTCACTTCGGGTGAAGAAAACCGTGTCACTTGATTTGCCTGCTGATGGCCCTGTTGTTGATGTTCACCAAACTGCTAAGTCTGCACCTGCATCTCCTACCAGAGAGCTTAGCCCTTCTGTAGCTGAACTTTTTCGTAGTTATGACTCTGCGTCTGCGACTAAGGCTTTACGTCGCATTCTCAACCTTGACAATACTGATGACTGAAAAAGAGCGAAGGAGTTCTTGAGCTCCTGTAAATAAGTTTACTGTGCAAATTTTGAAGTTAGTTTTAGATTGTATATGGATTGAATAAGATGGTTGGTAGCATGGGTTAGTATGTGTTGGTTTAGCTTTCTTTGGGTGGTGAAATGAGAAAAAGTAATGCCAATGGTATTTCAACAATCTCCAGACTTTCCTTTATGATGGCTTATGAGTTTGGTGCTGGTTATGGGAACTTTTGATTGACTTGATGCACAAGGTACGTGATTTGTGGGTGTTGTAAGCTTGGATGGAAGATGACTCAAATTATTCAGGAAGCTAAGGGGAGCTTTCATTAGAATCAAACATTGTCTGCTCTCTTTGGATTGACATGAAATCAAACTGATGACTACTTATTCCATGGGTTCGAAGGAAACTATATACTTAGTAGTGGACGACTTTACTCTATCAAGTCCTTGGTGATTAATGTCTTTTTAGTTGTCCTTAAGCTAATTTCTTCCTTTAGTGTCTGATACAGTGTATTATTGTAGTCTGTAGATCCCTTACTAAATTCCTTATCCGAGTACCTTAGGTTTCTTTTTTATTGTTTTTCTCATAATCTTTCTTTCCTTGGTCTACAATTAGTGTTGCCCTTTGTTTCTATTAGTCTAACTTTGATAAGCCCCTTCTTACAACTCTTCTTCTTTCTCCAGCCTTGCCTCAATTGGCTGCCTAACAATCAAATAACCTCAATACATTCTTAATTGTGATCACTCCGTTGTTTTCCGTTCCTCGTCATCTTTTTCTGTTTTTTTGTAAAGAAAAAGTTGGTAAGGAAAAGTAAAGTGGTTGTTTGTCATCTCTTAAACTTGCTAGGCTAATCAGTTCCATGCCCAGTTGAAAGTGTTGTTTGTGTCTTGTTCATCCTAGTGCCTAATGCCCCACTCTTTTAGTGTGTTTCACGGAACCGTCTCTCGTGGAGATTGTCGACTGTGCCAAGCTACTTACAAGGTATTTCCTTCCTCAAGATATTTAATTTGACATTATCTCGTTCTTTTTTAACCATTACTAATGCTCTGCTCTATTACGATTTTCTACAGGCAGCAGCCACTGGGATAATCTTTTCAGGAGGCTTTTTGTTAAAAGTAGATGTGTTGGTGTTAGTTGCTTTTAATGCAAGCTTTTAGGAACCATATCTGTATCCGCAACTGTCTCGAAATTTTTTTGTTTTCAGTGTCTGTGGTTTGCATGTTCTTTAAGCGGAGTCTCGTGTTTTGCTTAAATTTCCATGTTAATGTTGAAACTTCAAAGTGCAGTATGAGCTTTTGTTAGCTGCGGATTTTCACTTCTATTTATGCATTTTGATGCTAAAGTATGTGGGAAAGTAGTTTTCTCTTTGAAACTGGTAGTTTGAGTCCGAAAATGCACTCTGTTCTTGATAGTAAAAACATTTGATATTGGTATTCGACTTATTAGCTGATTAATTTGAATTCTGGTTTTGTAGAGGCTCAATATTGCATTTTGATATTAACAACAAATGCAATGCATTTGTTACAATTGCATCTGAATTTTGATTAGATCCAAAGTCGAGTCTAATTAGATGCTTAAATGAAAATAAATTCTTCTATTATTGTTTTCTTCATCCACTAGACAAATTTAAAACTCAACTTGAAACAATAATTCATACTTATTTTATTATAGTTTACACCTTTGAAAAGCTTCACATGGAATTTTCAGCCTTTAGGGAAAAAAAGAAGTAAAGTATACATGCATAATTTTGTTTCAATCAAAAGCAAAGGTAAATGGTCGGTCAAAGATTCTTCCACAAATTTACTAATTTAATATTATATTTTCAAAGCATCAATATTATGTTTTAATTTTGGATTTTTTCCCTTATATTCTCACCAAGAAAATTTAAATAATGTTTATGGTGAAATTTGAACTAATGTAAGTTTATAGGAATTTTTTGAATGACATGATATCACTTTTTTCCCTAATTTTAGGTTTAGGTATATAAAACAAAACCTGAGGGTTAAAAGTCGTTTAAACATTTAATCTTTTTAATTGTCTAACAAATGATATTTTATAAATTTATCCAAAAATAATAATTAATCTCTCAACAATGATCAATAAATATAACAATAATAAGACTTGTCGATGCTTTGAACGAGTTCGTTAGAAATTAAAAAGAAAAGTAATTGTTGACATGATGAGTGGTTTGGGACAGATGCAATAAGTGCAAAAACCGATAAATTAAATATAGGAAACTCTTTGTTAAATGATTAGTCCAAGATTCTTCAACAAATTTAATATTATATTTTAATTTTTGGGATTTTTCTTATATTCTCACCAAGAAAATTTAAATCATGTTTATGGTGAAGTTTGAAAATAATGTAAAATGGTGATGTGGCTTGAGTTAATTTTTTAGTCCAAAAACTTATCAATCTATCAATTTTTCCCTAAAATTCTCTCATTTAAATATTATTTTAAATTTTGAAAATTAAAATTGTAAATTCTCAATTTTCTTCTTCTTCTTCCCGTAGAATGATATTTTTTTTGGGTTTTATCCAAAAGTTTTCTCAATCAAAACTTTAGATTTGCGGATCAATGGGGTGCTAATGCAAGGTCCATTTGTCGACCCAAACTTGAACGAGTTTCATTGAGAATAAAAGGGTGAGAAAGAAAAGACAAAATTCAATTAAAATTTTATTTAATTTTTTATTCAAAATTAATCTATGTTTTAAATTGATGGATTTTGGATAAATTGATAAATATATAAGTATTTTGGAAAAATTAAAAACGTTTATTTTAATAAATTTTTATCAAACTCTTAACATCTTTTAAAAACGGCGTTAAATGCTTTTTGCAAAAATAATAGTACTATTAATAACACAAGTAGTTGATAAATTCTTTTTTTGTGTTTAAAAAATGTAAAAAATAAATAAAAGATTACTCTAGAGAAAAGTAAAATGATGTTGTTTCTTCATAAATTTAAATTACATCAATATTTATCTTTATTCAAAATTCAACTTACCATGTATGCAACAAATTAATAAATATATAGTTTTTAAAAAACTAAAATTCTATTTTAATAAATTATATAAAACTTTTAACATTTAAGGCGTCACCTATTGACATTATTATTATTATTATTATTATTATTATTATTATTATATCATTATCATCATTACTATGTGTTAGCCTAATTCTTTTTCTTTGTGATTGAAAAAGATAAAGATGGGGGCAAGGAAAACGAAGAGGGGGCTGGCAATGATGTGGGATGATAATTTCCCGTTGAAAAAGCTTCTTTGTTGATAACTCTGCATATCAGTATCAAACTTTCCCACCTACTGCTCTTATTTTAATTGCTTAATTAATCCTTTAAGCGTTGATCCACAAACATAGACTATACAATTTACAACCATTTCATTCTCTTTTTTCCCAGATAAAAATCTTAGCTTCTGCTAATAAAAAACTTTTAACCATTGAAGAAATGAAGTTGTTCTTAATTCTCCTCTCCATGTAGGATCATTTCCTGATATCGGCACTCCTGACTGCAAAAAGCTTTCTCTCCTCTGCATTATACATGTAAACAAAAGATCAGATTATGCATTAAACAGAATAGAATCAAATCGGGTTTTGAGGAGGAAGAGAAAGGAAACTGAACCTATAAATGTAAATGTCAATCTTCTGTTCAAGATCCTTCTTGCACGTATGGCAAAAGCTGAGAAAATAAGAGCTCCTTACAACGCAGTTGTCATATATGTGAGTTGTTGTCGGATTAGCCCCGTGTGATTTCACGCATGTGTAATCCTCGGACAGCTCCATTTCTGCAATGGGAGGACACCCCCGAGGAGAAGAATTTGGACAAACTTTGAGCTTGGTCCCAAACAAGACCTTATTGTTACTTGTCTTGTTTTCGACTATGGCAAGACCGACACCTTTTGGTTCCAATGTTTCGGGCGAGATGAAACTTTTGGGGGATTTGGGTTGGTTTGGATGGAAACAAAAGTGGTTGCCGAGAGGAAACAATGGCTTGTTGTCGAGGATTGAAGTAGGGGTCTTGGCAGATTCAGACTCGGGACACTTTGCGGTGAAAGCTTTGAATCTTGGAGAACCAAAGAGAAATGGGGTTGGTCTGGTGTAGTTATGGACAGTGGACGATTGAGAATTGTGATCAGCCATTAAAGCATGCTTGCTGGTCACTGCCCTGGACTTGTTCCTCAGCATAGCTTTCACTGCAAAATGAAATGATATAATGATAAAATGAAGCTTTCAGAACTCTGTTTCTTTGCTTGATTGTCTCAACTTTTGAGCTTTTACTTTAAGTTGGTGGGCGCTAAGCTATCATTCTTGACATTGATTACACTCAGGCCAAACCCTCTGCTTTAATCATCAGTTTGATTCAGCTCTGCAGAAATAGCCATGAACTTTGCAGGGAGAGAGAGAGAAGTAGAGAATAAAAGCTAAAAAAGGTAGAGTTTTGTAGTTGAGTGTGGCTTTTAAAGAGACCTATGTTATGCTATGCATGAGAATTATAGTGGGTTTGTGCAGTAAAAAAGTCCTTTTTTACATCAAGTCCAATTCAGAAATAAAGGCACGCAGATGATGCTGATGTTTGCTACGAGTTTAGTCTAGCTTTACCCGCTGATGCTGAAAATAAAAGGAGAAGAAACCAAAAGAGGATTATGATTATCAAAGTAGGAGTCATACTTGAGAGGTAAGCATGATTCCTTTAATTTAATAATACATTTAGAGGAGCATGGATTGATTATAACCCAAGTTTCATAAACCAGGATTCCTTGTTGTTTGCAACTCGTCTGGTTTTCATCTCACCCCATTTGAAGAAACATTTAAAATTTTTTTTATGATCCCTTCATTAAAAATCTTTTCTTCCCTTTAAATTTATAAACTCACCCAAAAGTTATGTCAAACTCCATTTATGATCTTGAAATATATAGGTTTATCCCGACACGAAATCTCTGGTTGTAGGGTTCGTGTCAGTTTACCATGGAAACCTATTTCTCTTAGTCTTATCTATTCCAATGACTTTTCTTTGAAAGCCGCAGCCATGGCGAGTGGCGACGTCCCTTTCCAAATTCCACTCCAAACCCTGATCATGTAAAAGCTTTGGTGGCTTCTTCTTACTTGTTGGACGTGACATCACGCAATTTGGAAACTAAAACTTCTTCACTTTGAAGCTTCATGGTTAAATCAAAGGTTTTCAAGCCATTATTTCGGCTTCAGCAGGCGGGGATATAATGATCGTCTTTTTTCTATAGAAATCCCACCACCAAGTTTTAAGTTGTTCGATCATGTAAACAACACAGATGATAATGGAGTTCGCAACAGCTGGTCCTACACTTAATTGCATTATTATTCTGTCTATAGCCTAGTCGTGGAGGACAATTTAAAAATGGATTCAATTTGGTACTTGAATTTTTAAAATTTTTAGTGTAATATATGTATTTTGATAATATGTGTGATATAATACATGTACTTCGATAAAAAATCTAATGTGATACTTGGAGTTAACACTGTTAGTAGTAAAATGATTTTTTTCTAAATTAAAATTACACTATATTTAGTTCCATTAATTGACTAAGTGATTAAATATGTTTATATTGTCTCATTTTGTATGAATTCGAATCTTAAAATTTACTTTAAAATACTTTTCTACTTAATAAAAAAAATCACACTACATTAGATATTTTAAAAGCAGAAAAACCATTTTAGATATTTCAACCAAATACGAGTATTAAATGTTACAAGTCTTTTTACTCGAGTATTATTCCATGATGAGGGGCCAAGAACTGAGGCTTTTACTTTCAAAAAAAGAAAAAAAAAATAACGGAGGCTTTTAGCCTTAGGGTTTGGACCCCACAGGTTGGCTTAATTCGCTCTCTTTAGGGTCCAGACTCCAGACCCTAGAACTTGGCTTGACCCTCTGTTTATCTTTTGCCATAAAAACGTCCAGGCAAGATTAGATCGGACAAAATCTGTATTTATCTTAAATGACTCCATACTCTATTTCTTTCTCTATTTTATGCATGGACCTCAACGCCACTTTCTTTTTGGAAAGGAACCTCTCACTTGTTAGACTCTTGAAAATAAAAAGTAAAAATGGAGAAAAAACCAAGACCAAAGACGAAGGTAATATAAGAAAGAAAGATCATTTCTCGTCTCCAATAGGAGGAATTGAAATGCCTCAACAAAATGAGTTCAGTTTTCACGATAGAACCAACTGCTAAAAAAAGTGGGCATCTAAATTCTTAGCTTCGTGCAACCGAAAATTGTTCCTCGGCACTTTGTCATTGGAGCTGCCTCACGCCATGTAGGTCTATCACCCCCAACAGTCAGATATCAACATCAGACATTGGTTTGATATCCCAGTTAAAACGATCGGGGCCAATTACCCCTCCAATCACGTATATTTCATCTCTTAGTCCTGTCATTGCAAACCCGATTCTCCTGCAGAACTCAGAAGCAGAAACCACTACCTTGCTAGCTTTTTTTTCCTGCTTGACAATCAGTCCATGGCTCATCACGTACAGTGCTCCCTGTACTACTGCCATTGGACCCTGGAGCCAACCATAATCTTCTACTGTCCAACCAGAACCAATGTGGTCCAGGACTTGCACTGTCGACAACCCCTTGTGCAAGACATGCACCTTTCCTCTTATAACAAATCCGGAGCATGCTGAATTGTGAGTGCAGTGGAGATCGGGTATTGGAGTCCAGACATCCTTCTCAGGATCATACATTTCTGCTTGAGATATAGATTCTCTGCAGCTGGTGAAACCGCCAGCAACAATGATCTTTCCCTTCAAAACACAGCATGCAAACATGGCACGAGGTAAGATCATGGATGCACGTTGAGTCCACCGACGCATTATAGGGTCATAGGACCAGACTTCATCAGTTGCAAACCTCCCATCTTGATCACCAGTCAATGGGTCAACATCATCACTCCCACCACCAAGCACAAACAGTTTTCCACCGGTTGAGACTACGCCAAAGTGGGCAAGGTGCCTGACCTTTGAGGGAAGGACAGGAAGAGTGATCCAAAGGTCATGGAGGGGATCATACATCTGCCATAAATTCTCTGGATCATATGCACACACACAAAGAAATTCCTCTGCCGAGCCAACCTCTTGTCGAGCTTTGAACAGCTCAGAGCTACGAATGGCAGCTCTCCATGAATGAGAAACAAGCTCCAACTTAGGATATAGGTAGAAGGGAACTCGGGCTATACACCTAAGGGCAACAGCATCCGGAAGGCCTTCAATTAATCCAGACATAATAACCAAGGTTACATCGATTCCAACCGTTCTTCACTGACAAAGTTTTGCTATGTCAACCAAAGCAGTGGAATATGCAATCTGAAACAGCAAAATAGGAACTTGTGTGTAAGAATCAAATGTAGAATGGTTAAATCAATAGCAAAACTTTGATTTAACATATGTCTTGCTTCCTAACTTCACGGCAAGTAGAATGCAAACAAGTACTTCAGATATTAACTATCGGGTACATACAATTCTAACATTATATAAACGCCAAGTTTGAATCTACAATCTCAAGTCAATAAACCTCAGAGTTCCGGCTTTAACCATGTTCTTTACGGTTCTAAGTTAAAACTTTTTCCAAGCAATTGATTCAAATGTCCAGCCTTCTAAAACACCATAATTGCTGGTTACTATACAGTTGTCATTCAAGCCGATTGCATGATAAGAAAACTCTGAAAGAGCCTCCAATAAATAAAATAAGATCAAAACTTAATTCCTAGCCATACAATGCATCTGTTAATATTTATCTGCACAAAAATGCGGATAAGTTACCATGACGAGAGCCTGAGACTATAAAGACTAGCAAACTATCCTTTCTCTACTGCTCGAAAAATGACAACACATTGAACTCCACAAAAAATAAGTCCATTACTTAATGTATTTCATGAAATTCTGGATATTATCTTTACACTGTTCAAGTATCATATAAAGCATAAGCAATTCCAAAGGAGAAAGGGACAACCACTTCAAACATTCAAAACACTATCTATAAAACCCTAAATTTTATGGTATAATGTGAACACATTTCCAAAAAAAAAAAAAAAACAAGAAGCACATTTACAAACACAAAGTGGCACTACAATATATTTCATTGCTCTGAATTCTGAATCAATTGAATCTCACCATCACAGATAATCACACTTCTAATTCACTTCAACAACTCGTTAATCCCAAACCCAGAAGGATTTGAAAACAAGGAAATGCATAAAATTCCAGCCATATTAACAAGAAGAAACTTCCTATTATGAAACGAATATAACCGACGGTGCTTCACTTTCCGAAAAGAACCATCACTAATTCAGCACAAAGAAAAAAAAGGGTATTCGAAAGTATCGAAATTGAATCCAAATTCTAAGGAATTGCCAAAAAAAATCGGTTAAAATATGAACAAGGGGAAGAAGGCTTTAAATGAACACAGAGAATATGCCATACCTGAAAACCAAGACCCCGCAAAGAAAAACAAGATTTGAGCACCGTTGTTGAAAAGGAAGAGAAACAGTAGCGTGTAAATTTGCCTGAGAATAGAAGAAGATATGCAACGGAGCGAGAGATACCGAGAGACTTTTGCACAGCAAAAGGGAACGCTGAGTTTTAACAAAGCTTTGATTTTTGTTTTAACTGATTTCTCTTAGCTCATATAAATATATGGTCTAATTCAGAAAATGCATCCTCTTTCTTTTTGAGAGTTAATAAATTAACCTTTAGATTTTAATTTGTTATAATTTGATCCGTTTATTTTATGAAAATTAAGAAGTATAACATTATCTAACCTTGATGTTAAATCGTTAACATTAAACTTAATAATTTAGTAATTTAGAACATAATAAGCGGTCTTATTAGTAAAAGGTGACGTATTCTACTCCAGTGATATGTGTTCAAATAGCTTAATTTATAGGTGTGTATAAATTTATTCAAATTTAAAATCGATCTATATTATCTTGTACTAAAATAAAATTATCAAAAAAATAATAATTATATAATTTATATACAAATCAATAATTTATGTAAATAAATTAACAAAACCGATAGTTAAAATTTATGTATTTATCAACTATGGACAAGTTTCCTATTTTTTTGTAAAGTATAATAGCAAAATTCTAACTAATTAAAGATAAGAAAAGAGCATGACAATCATAAAATAAACCAGACCAATGACAATAATTCGGTAGAGAACTTTTATATTTCAAATGAAAAGCGACAAGATTCGAACCTACAAATAATTAGATAACATGAATATATTTGATACTCGATCAATTAATGGATCTCAATTCAATTCTGGTACTAATAATTTTTTGATTAAATTGTGATGTATACATTCACAAAACAAATTCCGAGATTTGAATTCATATAAAGTGACACAACATAAACATATAAGTGGATCTCTAACTCAATTCTTTTTTTTTTAATAGTCTTAAAGTAATTATAAGGTAGTATATATTCATGCATATTCTTAACCCTTTGACAATGTGCATACATCGTGTAGACAAAGTGATGTGAACCCGTGTCTCTTAGAATGAATATTATCCGTTTTTCTACTGAGACGCTTGTTGGACTCAGATCTCTCAATTCTTATAATATTTATAAAGAGGGTAATATCTCATTTTTTCTGGTAGTGGGGCGATATTCGTAATTAGACAAAATATTTTTCCATTTCGTGATTGTATAATGAAATTGACATTAGCGTTATAAATGTAAATGTTTTTGGTAAGAAAAAATGTGTTTCTTTAAGTAAAAAAAAATTGATTTTTTTTATCTATATTAGTTTTTAAAGATTACTAATTACTTTCATTTTCACAGTGAATAAAAATATAATAAAATTACAAATCTAAAAATTAAATAATAAAAGTGTATATGATAATTTAAGTCATTAGTTGAATTTAGTGCCGTCAATCAAGGTGTTGAAACACAGAATAAAATCAAGTAAAATTATAAAATATAAATATAAATCACTATAATTTATATTCTTTTTTAATAGACTATAATTATAAATTCTAATATCTTTATGAAGATTTATTTATATGCTTTTTAAAAAACTAATATAAGGTTTCATATTTTAATTTTATATTTTAACTCAGGTATTTTTCAAAAAAAATGTTTATAGCCTTAAAAATGGGGCTTAAGGGTTCAATAAGCTCCTAAACTTTTGTAAAAAATTAATTAAGCTCTTAAACTTTTTTTGCACCCAATTAAGCCCTCAAACTTAAGAAAAAAAAATCAATTGGCTCTTTGACCAACGTTGACTCTTTTTTTAACTCTTTTTTATTTTTCTTAACATGTGTCGTAGCAGGATAATGTCATTTGTCATTTTTAGGAATTTTTAAACTTTAATTTTCAAAAAATATATAAAAATCCAAAAAAAATCCTAAAAAAATTAAAAATTCTGGAAAATTATTTTTAAAATATAAAAATATTTTTTATTTCAAAATTTATTAAACAATAATAAATAATAATTTTTCAACATATTGAAGTATTTAAAAAAAATTAAAATAATACGGTAAAAAACCAAAATGTTAATAATATTTTAAACAGATTAAAATATTTTAAAAAATTATTATTTATTATTTTTAAATAAATTTTGGAATTAAATTTTTTTATATTTTTAAAATAATTTTCCAAAATTTTAAATTTTTTAAAAATTTATTTTTATATATTTTTAAAAATTAAAGTTTAAAAATTCTTAGAAATGACAAGTGGCGTTATCTGGTTGCGACACATGCCAAGAAGATTTAAAAAATCGTTAAATTTAACGGTCAACGTTGGTTAAAGGGCCAAATTGATTTTTTTGAGTTTGTGGGCTTAATTGAGTACAAAAAAATTTTAAGAACTTAATTGATTTTTTTGTAAAGGTTTAAGAGCTTATTGAACCTTTAAGCCTAAAAAATAATTAACCAATCGCATAAAACTATTTACAAAATCTTTTACAATTTTCATATATTTATTTATTAAATAATATTATATATATAGATTTTTTTGTCCAGAAACATAAATATTTTTTTTTCATACTCATAATATATATTAACAAACCAACCAAGCCAAAATAGTGTCTCGACCTAGCTTTGACCCAATCTCATTTGAAGACAACTTTACTGAAATCCGGTTACCAAGTGGATTGCCAATTTGCCACAGTTTCTAGAAAGAATCAATGACCATTTGGTCTAAGCACGTTATATTTATTTATTGATTTGTCGAATTTAAAAGTCTCCTCAAAACTAAATTTATTAACACGTCAATCGTTTTTAGTTGAAAATTCTTTATTTCTCAAAAATTCAAAGGAAGCATCCATGTTTACTACAAAAGAAAATTGTATGTTTTACTTAGTATAAAAGACGGAAAACAGTTACTTTCTTACTCTGTAGCTCAATCATTATATTAAAAAATGTTATTTTCATTTAATTTCGTCCTTTATACCAAGTAAGACCTTAAGATGAGAGTATTTGGTGCGATAGGAAGCAAACATTTGGTAAGAAATTTAATTAGGATGAATTATTTTCCTGTTTCATATGTTAAAACATATTAGTTCCGATATAAATGCATGAGTTTATTTATTTAAAACAAAATGATCAATATTATAAAAAAATAAAATAGATTAAGTTTATGTGTTTATTAACAATAATTGACTTTTAAAAAATAAATATCATTAAATGAACCCGTGATTCATTAGGTTTTAAAATCTAACCGCTCTATCTCAAATATCTGTTGCCTACAACTTTGTTTTTTTTCTTTGGTTGGTGGTCGACAATTAATTATAGTATTGATTGTCGACCACCGGGTCTATTATTTTTTTTGTTTTTTCATATTTTAATAAAAATATATGTCTTTGTGGCACGCATTTCCTCTGTCATTGTAACATGTTTTTCTTTGATTTTTTGTGGTTCGTTTTATCTGTCACTGTGGTATGATTTTAGCATACCTTAGCAGTCGTTTGGTGCTCGTACATAGATCTTTCACGGTGCTAATCTCTAATTATGGTTCTGTCGGTGGTCATAGAAAGATGGATCCCCACTCGGTTGATAGTTGGTTGCAGAGCAACCTGTATGATAATTTGGTTTGCTCACCACTCCTTTTGCACCCCGTAAAGCATCTCGTTTGGATAGAGCAAGGAGAGTCAAAAAAGTTTATGGATTTTGGCATGTTAATCTCGATAGAAGTGTCTACTTTTCTTTGTACAATTATAAGAGGCTTTTAGTGAATTTATTCATTTTCCCCTCTTTTTTTAATGCATTGAATTGTATTATCTTTCATGCTAATTAATAAAATTCAGATGTCATTGTTAAAAAAAACAAATATCATTAAAAAAATTAAATTAATAAAAACAATATTTTTTATGAGGAAATTTTTTAAAATAACAGTCACATTTCCGATCACCAGTTTATTAAACCAAACATGTTGGTGTAACTTTCTCAGAACATTTATTAACATTCTACCATTATATCAAATGCTTTAAAGTTACTTCCCTAACAATCATATTCATAAACTTATTGGGTTATCTGAGTGATAAAGAATGGCGTTATTCTTTTTTGGTGATATAAATTCGAGAAGTATAGTGTGAATGATATATGTACATTTTTAAAAGGCTAAGAATAAAAAATAAATACTACCATGTAAATACTAAATTTATAATACAAAAGATTAGTGAAATCATTATGTTTTAAGTTTGAGGTACAATCTAACCATATAGAGTTCAATAAAAAAATCATATAGGCCTAAGAACCCCAAAATGAGGTCCATTAAAATTTTTGAAAATTTAGACTCGACTCCTAACAGACTAGCCCATGAAAATTACCCTAGATGGAAGTAGCAGATAAGGCCCCGACACCAGACCACACCAGACTTATGTTAACACGAAGGCATATTGCTCGGTACAGACACTTCGCCGGTTGCCTCAATCCTTGTGACACCTACGATAGGATGTCTGAATCCCAGACGCTCTTGGACTCGAATTTATTAAGGACAATGGTGCAAAACCAAGGGTAGACCATGCCCCGGAAAAATTATTAAATCGGTCTGATTCATCATGTCATCCACGATTCCATCTAATAATAATTTTTCATCTCATTTTTTTTCCAAAGCGAATCTTCACCTCTTTTCTTACATGTTATTAAATGAATGAATCTCATTGGATGAGACCATGGATGACGTAGTGAGCCAGGACTATATAATAATTTCTCCCAAAAGGGTTTAATTATATACAGAAACAAGTATAACGTCAGCAAACGAAACCTGCACGTGGACTTTCCACGCATAAACGTGCATGACACCAACAATGACCTCATATTTTGTTTTCTTACTCTGTGTTGTCGTCTTGTTCTGGTAGGGATCTGCTCAGCTAATTGCTTGGAGCTTCGGGTTTTTGCTTTCTGCATGTAAAAGATTGGTTGTAATATTGACGTCTCCCCACGGCGTCGATCGGTTGCTTTCAAGCGTGCGTATGGGGCAGTTTCGTCAGGTCCATGAACAATGGTTTTGGGGTTTTTACAGTAACATTCCCTTAGCTGCAATTTCCAAAAGGGTAGCTTACTTCTATTTTTTTTTTTGTTGAAAGAAGGTAGCTTACTTCTACAACGGTGGAATGTTGCCTCTTTTAGCCTATTTTTTCAGGGTCCTGTAGCCCTAGCATGGATCTACAGTTCACATGCACCCTTTCGCCTTCTGTTCTTCCATTTGTTGCCGAAATGTTCAAAATTTTGCATCGTTTGAACTTCAATATTCCCCCCATAAAACTGTACGGTCCCAAATGAATTCTCCCATCCGTGGGTGATGACGGTGGCATCTGCCACTCTGGGGCACTTTCAGAGATATTAAAAAACCATGCGCAAGCAACAGGTACGAGAGGACTCAGAGGCTAGCCAATGTGCTACCTTTTGCCTTTGTTCTTTTACTCCAAGGCTGACGTTTGAGAGAGAACCGATGGTATTTGGCAACGTGGGGCACCAGCCAAATTTAGATGTTCCATAATTGATCAAAGTTACCTAATGTTAATACTAGAAACTGATACAAGGCTCGAATTTTGAACAAAAATCCTCTTCCCCTAACTATGTCTCATTCTATGTCTCACAGTAAAAAATACTAAAAATTAAATTCTAAATCCTAACCCTAAATTCTACATCCTAAACACTAAACCTTACGCCTTAAAAATACACATTGCCCCTAATTCTCTAAACCCTAACTTTAAACCTTAAACCCACTTTTTTAGAGTGGGGCACCAAAGGGGCATGCAATTTCCATTCTCGAATTTTGATCTATAATACCCTAAACCCTAAAAATACACCTTGCTCCTAATTCTCTAAACCCTAACTTTAAACTCTAAACCCACTCTTTTAAAGTGGGGCACCAAAGAGGTATACTTATGGGCAGACGATTTTCATCCCGAATTCTAGTCTATAATACCAAAGCATCCAAAAAAACAATGTAGAACCGTAGTTTTCAAGGTCAAAAATGATTTTCAGTTTGATTTAAAAAATTGTTTAAAAAACTAAAATTTTTAACCCAAGTTTTTTCAAAAGCACTTTTAGGCAAAATTATTCATTTATTCTTATACATATCACCAATTCTTTTATATTATCGAAAAAACATCTAAAATAGACATTTTGTCTATTCAAATGCAATTTTTGACTGCACTTCAAACACTCAAATCTTTTCAAAAGCACTCAAATGTTAAAAGTTTGGGTAGAAAAGGTAAATAATCCAAGGATATATCGTCACACATTTTGTAATTTACCCCCATTGCTCATCGTAGTGCAGAACTGAAGTAACTTTTTAGAATAATGGAGGTCTCAGATGAGCTTATGGAAGTGAAAGGAACCCTGAAACCCGAAAGGGAATTGGTGCAGAAAAGATCTGAATTCCGATTCCATCATTGATATATCATTGAGAAATGGCACACCTAACACAAAGCTGCTACATGCAATCATTGAAAGCACAGATAATATATTATGGGAAAAGTTGGCATGTATTTCATATTAGAACGATTCGGCTTTGGAGAATCTACACAATCATACGAAAGATTGAACCCTTTTTCCATTAAGGTAAATTATCACCGAACTCTATTCCCAAATTTATTTTGGTAACTAAAGTTTCAAAACATTTAATTTATTTATTAAACTTTAGACATTAAATTTTTTTAGTCACAATCACCGTTCACCGTCATTATTGTTCGACATCAAATTTCACCAGTCTGATCTTTGTCTTGTCATTCTGAGTCATAATTTGACATCCATTGTCGGAAAATGCCTCTAATTCCACAAATTTGGCAAAAAGCTTTTGGTTTCTCTGTTGCTAGTATTTCTCTACTGTCGTCGGATGGAGTACGTTTCTCAGCAGACTACTTCCCTCGTGCAGATAAAACTTTCCACCATTAAGATCTTGGAGAAGTTTTTCCATTCACCGATAAATGGACGTCGTTAAGAAATTAATAGAAGAGTGACAAAAAACATTCAATGTCTAAACTTCCGTCAGTAAATTGAACATTTTAAAACTTTAATGACCAAAATAAGTTTGGAAGTAAAATTTAATGATGATTTACATAATTTACATTTTTCATTAATGGAATGTTGACTAGTGAAATTTGAAAACCTTGGCCTGCTTGAGATCGGTAAAGGTTTTTTTAGTGTTCTTTTATATTTAAACTTGAAACCTAGTTTGAGAAATATCAAACTCTTTATTATCTAATCCAATGACTTCGATAATTGTTTATTTATTTTTGGCTTCTTCGAATCCATCACATACTTTGTCATCTTGGATATTGCCGCACATACCCATGCCATTTAAAGAGCAGATTTTCACCCAAAAGTGATTCAAGTGGGGGTGACTTTATTGGTGTGACCGAATTCAAACAATTTAATTAGTAGGTGTGCATAGTTTTATCCAGATTTAAAACTGGCTATCAATACTACTTTATATCGAATAAAAAAACAGATTTTCTGCTTCTTTAAAGAGAAACCAAAGTGCTAACTCCCATGCATACCACTGGCAACCCCACTTGGATTTTCTGTCCCCATTCAATTAAATTTAAATTGATGACACCATTTGTCCTTAAAAATGTCCTTTTAGGTCAAAGATTAGGACACGATTTCGGTCCCTGTCAACGATAAATTCAACAATAGGGAGGATCGATCCCTCAAGAGAACTTAGATTTCTTTAATGAATAGAATTCATCTACCATTTTTTATGTTTTTATATATGTTTTACCAATAATTTTATACCACGTGTATTATTAATAAAAAAATTAATTGATATAGTAGTAAAAAATAATTATTAATAATTAATAAAGTAATAAAAATAATTATTAATACACACGCCATAAAAACATTAGTAAAACATATATAGAGCACATATGAATTTTGTTTTTTTGATTTTTAATCTAGTTTGTTTTTGGACAGAACGCGGGAGAAAAGTGCATTCATAACTTCTTAAATCCATATCAAATATGCTGCTGGATTTGGAGAACCAACTGATTTTTCAATTTTCTCACTTATCCATTTTAATGGTCTAAACATAGAATAATTTCATCAAACCAGATAAAATTGAGTCACAAACTCTCTCGTTAAGTATTTAACATTATAATATTCAATCGTTGCACCAATATTTGAAGGTTTACTTATTTAATCCAGAGACAGGTATAAACAAAAATTGTTTAATCGTAGTTGGTGAAGAAAATAACAATATGAATAAAAGTTTATATTTAGTGTGTAGATTCAAACACTTATTACCAAAGATAGGTTCAAAAAGAGAATGGTGCATGTTCCTTGAAGCAAAAAAGAAGATAATACCATGAATAAGCAAAGTAGTCCTAGATCTGGTCGCCGATCGTGCCGTCCCTAAGCTTGGGTAGGAAGAGTTCTTTTCAATATTTGTTACTATTTTTTTAATATTTGTTATTAGAGGTATATTTTTAATATCTATTATTAGATGTCTAATTTTATCAACATTTATTATTAAGAAATAAAAATTTTATGCCCTTTTTTGGTGCCTTTATATTAAAAAATAAGATTCAAGTTTAGGGTTAAGATTTAATGTTATGATTTATGATTAGGGTTTAGAGAATTATGAATATAGTGTATTTTTTAGGAATTAGAATTTAAAATTTAAAATTAGGACTTAATACTTGATTTTTTTAGTGTTGCATAAAAAGAGACATAAAAAAGGAATATATTTTTTTTCGTTATTAGAAGCCTATTTTTTTTAAAACAATATTTATTATTAAAAATTTAATTTTTCAATACTTACTCTCATAAATCTATTCCTAAAATTTAATTTTTGATTCGTTCGTCCATGAACATGACTTTGGTGGGTGATATGGAGTAGGAAGGAGGGCAAAGGCAGGGCATGGGAATTCCCGGCTCCGTATGCATTGAAGCAAGTGCTTGCCAAATGTCACGTCTAGTCTCTAATTCCTCAGGCTTTATGGGATTCTCTTACAACCCTATATAAAAACACAAGGCTTTGTCTACCTAATAATAAGAAGATGATGGAGTAAACTATACGAGAGATCACCGATTTTTAGGATTGATGTTAAAATGATTATCGGTCTTTTAATTTTGTCAAAATAACTACTCAACTATTGATATGGTTCTAATATAGCCACCAGACGTTAAAATCTAACGAAGAGGCTGACGTGACAGTTAAATGAAAATTGTATAATTACGCATTTAGTCTTCGTTATTTATACATTTAATCAATTTGGTCATAATTTTAATTTAATGAAATAAATTAATTATTTAATTAGGTAGACCAAAGACCTCCAAAGCAATGAGAGTATTATATGCTTGCCACTGGACCAAACCATTTTCATTATATAAAACACAACTTTTTATATATGTTTTATACCATTTTGATGCCCAGAAAAATGAAGGGGGAAAAATGGCATCAAGGGAATTTGAACACATGACCTTGCAATGCAAGGTAGTGTATGCTTGCCACTAGAACAAGAGTCTTTTTATGATATAAAATACAATATTTAATATATATGGTATACAGTTGTTAATGCCTGGAAAAAGAAGGAAATGTGGTTTTAGGAAACTCGAACATGACATACTTATGATACACAAAAACATCTAACCCAATTAAATAAATATAATAATTAAATTAAAGTTAACAATATTTTGTATATATTTTAAATTATAATAAAATTGAGAAACCGATATTTAATCTTCATTTAGAGAATACAAATTCACAAATTATATTAAAAATTTAAACTATAATTTAAAATATATACAAAATATTGTTAACTTTAATTTAGTTATTAGATTTATTTAATTGGGTTAGATGTTTTTGTGTATCATAAGTATGTCGTGTTCGAGTTTCCTAAAACCATATATGGTATACAATTGTTAATGCCTGGAAAAAGAAAGAAATGTGGTTTTAGGAAACTCGAACATGACATACTTATGATACACAAAAACATCTAACCCAATTAAATAAATCTAATAATTAAATTAAAGTTAACAATGTTTTATATATATTTTAAATTATAGTTTAAAATTTTAATATAATTCGTGAATTTGTATTCGCTAAATGAAGATTAAATCTCGGTTTCTCAGTTTTATTATAATTTAAAATATATACAAAATATTGTTAACTTTAATTTAATTATTAGATTTATATAATTGGGTTAGATGTTTTTGTGTATCATAAGTATGTCATGTTCGAGTTTCCTAAAACCACATTTCCTTCTTTTTCCAACTGTATACCATATATATTAAATATTGTATTTTATATCATAAAAATATGCTTGTTCCAGTGGCAAGCATACACTACCTTACAATACAAGGTCCTGTGTTTGAATCTTCTTAATGCCATTTCCCCTTCATTTTTCTGGGCATCAAAACGGTATAAAACATATATAAAAAGTTGTGCTTTATATATGAAAATGGCTTGGCCCAGTGGTAAGTATACAATGCTCCCATTGCTTTGGAGGTCCTTCGTTTGATTCCCCCAGCCTTCAATTCCATTTCCCCCTCCAATCAGGTGACACGTGTCACTATTTGATTGGGGGAGGAAATAAATAAATTTTTACATTGAGTTATTTAAGGGTTTAGAGTTTAATATTTTAAGATTTTTGTTTAGGGTTAATGTCTTGGGTTTTAGGGTTTTGGTTTATGGTTTTTGTTTAGGGTGGTTTTTGTTTAGGATTTAGGATTTTATGATTTTATGGTTTTAGGGTTTAGGTGTATTTAATAACATTAATTAAGAAGAAGATTCTATTGTTGCATTTAATATGAAACATTTAATAAGAATATCATTTAAGATGACTCTTTGATTATTTAAGTCATATAATAATATTAATTCTCACATGAGTTGTTTAATGGTTTAGTGTTTTGTTGTGGGTATATGTTTTTGTTTAGGGTTTAGGGTTTTTTTGTTTAGAGTTTAAGGTCTTGGGTTTTATGGTTTTAGATTTTATGTTTAGGGTTTTGGTTTAGTGTTTTTCTTTAGGGTTTAATGTTTAGTGTTTTAGAGATTAAAAGAGTTAAACAATCAAACAATCCTCTTAAATGAGATTTTTATTAAAAGTTTCATAAACAAAAACCCTAAACAAAAACCATAAAACCCAAAACCCTAAACAAAAACCCTAACCCAAAACAAACCCTAATCCCTAAACAAAATCCTAACCATAAACCCTCAAACCTAAACAAAAATCCTAAACTATAAACAAGAATCATAAACCATAAACAATAACACCTAAACGGAACTCTAAAACCTAAACCCTAAAATCTAAACAAAACCCTAAACCCTTAAACAACTCAATATAAGAATTAAAATTATTAAACGAATTAAATAATCAAAGAGTCCTCTTAAATGAGATTCTTATTAAATGCAACAATATAATCTTCTTATTAATTAATGTTATTAAATACACCTAAAACCAAAACCCTAAACAAAAACCCTAAATTCCAAACCTTAAAACCTAAACAAAAACCATAAACCATAAACCCTAAAAACTATAAAACCTAACCATAAAACCCAAAACCCTAAACAAAAACCCTAAATTCCAAACCTTAAAACCTAAACAAAAACCATAAATATAAACCCTAAAAACTATAAAACCTAAACATAAAACCCTAAACCATAAACAAAAAACTATAAACTCTAAACCCTAACAAAAAATCTAAACCCTAAACAAAAATCATAATCCCTTAATCACCTCAATGTGAGAATTAATATTATTAAATGAGTTAAATAATCAAAGAGTCATCTTAAATGAGATTCTTATTAAATGTTTCATATTAAATGCAACAATAAAATCTTCTTCTTAATTAATGTTATTAAATACATCTTAACTTATGCCTTAAGACATAGGTTAGACAAAGCAAAACACAATCTAAACATGTTGGTTTTCAAGTTTAAATTTCGGTCGTTGGTAGTGGTGCTTATTGACTTGAGCAGCTCGCAAACAACTCGATCTCGGCTCGGTCAAAACTCGGTTAACGCTCGACTCTAAATTGATCTCGACTCAAAATCTTAGCGAGCCAAGTCGAGAAAGGTCCACTCGACTCGATAAGTTCGTGAACAACTCATTATTTTTTATGAAGTCTTATGATTTTTTGATGGCTAGCTTAAAAAATTATATTTCAAGAAGTTTAAATACTAGGCGGAAACTCTAGAAAAATTTAGTGAATTGCTAGCTGATTTGCCCATAAAATTTTAGTTTCAAATTTTCAAGATGTTTTGTATTTCTCGAGAATTAAAAAAAAGTTAATTTGTATTAATAAGAAATTAAATTATAATGAAGAGTCTTTCCTTTTTTCTATAAAAGTCTTTCCTTTTTCTTTTATTATTACTTTATGTATAAAATAGAAAAGGAAATTTTTTTCCACTTCTCATATAAAAAATACAGTTGAAAGTTAAAACTTCAAAATTTCAAAGGCATTATCTCCTTTGTTATTCATTGAAGATTGTTGAGAAACTAAAAAAAGTTTCACACTTGAATATCGACTTCATCTCTAACTCAATCATGGCATGTTCGTTTATTTACCTCCTTAGACCTCACATTTTTTTTGAATTTCTATATTTATATTAAACTTTAATAGTATTTTACCTATATTAAAAAAATAAGGTAAAAATTTTGGCGAGCTTAACAAGCAACGAATTGAGTCGAGTAAAGAGATTTTTTAACGAGCACGAGACGAGCAAAAATTTATCGAGTTTAAAGAGCAACGAGTCGAGTTACACAACGAATTTTTTTGACGAGCACGAATTAATCTCTACTCAACTTGCGATCGACTCGTTCGATAAGCACTCTTAGTAGTTGAATTATACATTTTCTTTTAAAACCTTAGCTTGTACCTGAAGGCTGCAGCAGTTGTACAAAGAAGAACTCCCTTTAATTTACTGTTCCTGGAGATTTGTGCACCCATTTTCTTTTTCTTATTTTAACAGCAAGAAATCAAACCATTATTTCATATATATGTGAACACTTTTAACCTGCTGAGTTGAATATATTTATAAATATAGAAATGAAGATATGGTTGAATATTCTGAAGCAATGATTCAGTTTCTAAATTCATCGTGCCGTGCAAGATCATTGGAGACGAAGAAGAGCGTAGCACCGTTCTTGATGGGTTTTTTTTGGCTCTTTCACAGTGTGGACTTTGGCAAGTTCTTGTGGTTCTCTAATGCCGGTCTCCTTTCATCACCTTCCTTGACGAATTATCATCTGTATAGTGTGTTCTCGTACGAGAAGTTGAAGTGTTCGTCGTCACTGTTCTCAGACAATTTTGATTCTTATTCAAATGGTGCTCTGTTGATTAGGTCCTTGAGTTTAATTATTAGGGAGGCCTTCCTCAGACTTTTGAGCTCTTACAGAGCAAACCATTTAAAACAGATGGATCTTTAGTCTCCGATGAGCAGCGGCGACATTTTTTATTTTATTTTTACGATGCCCTTTAACCATTGTATTTTTGTTTGTCTGTTTGTGATCTGTTTTATGATTTATTTTGTCATTGCTTTGTTGTGTTCTTTATGTTCTCAAGTCAATGTTTGGCTTTCACTTTTCTGGGTAAATCTGTTGTCTTTTCCTTTATGTACGGAATTCTTTAGTTTTATAAAAATTCTATATTATTGGTCAAAAAGAAATTCATCGTGCCGTGCCACCCACCTTAATAATTTCCCCTGCCATTTCTGATATTTTCACACACTAACGTGCATAACACCAAAGCGAGAATGTACTGTTCAAGTCTTAATTTTTATTGAATATGTACGAAATCCACGTTATAGGTTAAATATCAAAATTCAAATTCATATAAAATAATATAATATAAATATTTTTTGTTATTCGATTAACTAATGGACCTTACTATCAAAATATTAATTTATTAAAAATAAAAAATCACAAGAAATCTTTGTCACAAGTGGAACCCCTAAATATCTGAAATGTAGACATTCCAGTCTAAACTCAGACAGAAAAGTCAAATTCTGCTCATCAGTAGCTCTTAAACCAACACAAAAAAATCACCAAAAAATTTCTAGTTGCCCCTCTAGATGCTTTTCTTTTGCTGGCAGACTCCAGTTGATACAGGCTGTGGTGTTTAGTATTCACAATTTTTGGGGTAAGATATTCCTCCTGCCAGCTAAGGTAATTAAACAAATTGAGTCTCTATGTGTTTTTTTTGTGGAAAGGAGAGATTGAATCTACTAAAGGATCGCGAGTTAGTTGGGAGCAAGTGTGTCATCCAAAGAATGAAGGGGGTTTGAGAATTAAAGATTTGTATGTTTGAAATAGGGTTTGTCTCCAAAAATGTTTATGGCTTATCTTAGTCAAGTTTGGTTCGATTTGGATTGCTTAGATTGAAAAATATTTGTTAAAAAGATGCTCGATTTGGGAGGTCCAAGCTAAGAGTCATCATAGCTGGCTTGAAAAAAACTCCTGAAATTGAGAGTGTTATGGTTGCAGATGAATGTGCATGTACAAAAAAGCTTTTAGGCTAGGCTCGTATGGGATATGCTTAGGCATAGATAGGAGAAGGTGCCTTAGGCTAAGGTTGTGGGGGGTCTCCTTCTATTCCTTGTTACTCCTTTATAATTTGGCTAGTAATCCTTTATAGGTTGTCAACTAAAGGTAGATTGCTTGCTTGGGGGTGTGACGTTGACCCTTCTTATCTGTTATGTGGAGATGATTTGGAGCCGAGAGATTACGTGTTTGCAGATTGTGTTTTTGTGAGAGAGCTTATTGGGAAGATTTTGTTGCGTTGTGTTGTTCAACATAATCATAATTGTTGGGCTAACTACAGGCTTGGATGCAGTTGAGGGGGAAAGGAAAGGCTTTGATTGTCGTTATCATTCAGCTTGCTTAGTGCTGTTGCAACTATTTGGTTTGGCAGGAAAGAAATTCAAGGTTGCATGAAAAGGCTCCCCAATCAGTTGAGGCTCTATTTTTGCGGCTTAAAAAGACTGTAAGTATGAGATTAGGTGGATATATTAAGCTAGCAAATTGTTCTTCGTTTTTGGTAGATAAATGGGAATTGCTATGTAATTAATTAGTTGCTTTGGTTGTATAGGCGTTGGTGAATTGTATTGAATGGTTGTTTTGTTTTTGTTTTTGGATGAATAAAACAACATTTATCTAAAAAACCACAAAAAATCACATGCTTTATTAATTATCACCCAACTTATTTTTTTTTATAATTTAAATGTTTTTTTAAATGGGTAAAACTTTGATACACATGCTGTGTAAAATTACTCAAGCCTGTGTATTTACACTATAAAAACTTAAATCCTAAATTCCCAACTCTAACCCTAAAAAACTAAACCCTAAACCTTAAACTCTATGCACTAACCTTAAATTCTAAATCATACAACCCCTAACCCCTAACCCCTAACCCCTAAACCCTAAACTAAAACTCTAACCCCTAAAACTAAAAGGCACGTGTAAACTAAAGTTTACACGACTTGTGTATCAAAGTTTTTCTCTTTTTAAATTCCCAAAATATCTATTGGAACGAATCAAATTTAATAAACTTTTATCAATTGTTTTGTTTGATTTACATTCGTATCTAGTAGTATAATATAAGTGGTACATTTTGTACCGGAGACCTCACATTTTTACTTGAGCTTTTTCATTTCCTATTTATTTTTGGATAAATGATAAGCTTTATTATCTAAAGAGAGTAGGAATATGCTACTAATACATAGGACAAAGAAACAAAATACTAATAATCAATTATGTAAAAAAAAATCAGAATTTACAAAAAAAATTAGAATTGTCTGTTGTTTTTATGTAATTTACACTAAGTCTGATTTGTACAGATTCTCTACCACGTTAATTTCTTATCTTTATTATCATGTGAATTATCTTTTATTTCATTCTTTTCATAATGTAAATGCTTACATTTCATGTAATATTTTGAGTATATGATTAAGACTTTACCCTCTTTGAGAGCGGTCATCTCTTCGAATGATTTTGATAATCGTACATAACTTTAATACACGCGACCAAACTTTCTTCTAAAAATGGCTTTTCTTATTCCTTTGAATTTGTACACAAACAACAATGCAGCAAAACATGAACAGACAATAGAGCCTATGGTAATAAAATCTTGATTCACATTAAATTTTATGTTTGCTCCCTCTATAATCTATTTCCCTTACCTTATAAAAGAATCTTTAACAAGTTTCACTTCTGATTAATACAATACACGAGGGGAGAAAATTTGGGACATTCATGTCTTTTATCTTAGAGTGCAACAACATGAACAGGACAATAATTGGTTTCACTGCTTGGTTTAATCAGCACTTGTTGCTTCACTTTTCTTGCCAAACCAGCACTTCAAAACACAGATATCAATGGAACATTGCCCTTTTGAACAAAGTTAAACCTTTGTTTCTTCCCTTTTTTGGTTTCAGGTCACATTTTCAGACTGAAAAATGATTAGCATCAACTGTAAAAGAAGGTTTCACAATAAACAGTAAAAGACTTCTGTCTTTATCCACTAGTAATGAGTTATCCATCACATCTCCAGACTTTAACCTTCCAAAACTAGAATTGACAATTGATTCCTCCATTATCTCCAAAAGGAACAAAACAATGTTATTTCTGTTTTCTGCTGTAGTTTTTGTTTGATATTGAAGGTTTTCAATGGAATTTGGACAAGAACAAAGACGACCAACAGCTTTGTCTTGTAAATTATTGAAAACTCATGGATGTCTTTCTAAGTGTTGGGACTTTTATTTTGGTGAGGCCAACCCAATGCTGAACCTGTTCCAACAGGGAGAATTCAATGAATTTAGGGGTTGAGATACTATATCCGAAACCGTAAAAACGGAAGGGCTGACCTTGTTTTGGATTGCCGGAAACGGGACATCTTCCGTGGTTGGTATGGTTATGTCATAGGGCAGTGACCACCTGTGAAATGGGGGGGGGGACCAATCAATATGATATAAATAAGAACAAGTAGGAGACTTTTTTCTCAAGTCATAAAACAGTTTCTGACAGGGAAAAAACGACATGATTTACAGCGAGATTCGAAGAAAATGTTCCAAATAGGCCTTCCATTTTTTGACAGGAGAGTAAGACTTAACCCGAAAATACGAATTTTATGAGCCAAAAAGATTCTGCATGTTACTTGTTCCATGAGATATCAACACATGGTAGGGTGAAGACTTTGAAAGCTATAGGTACATAACATTTCAGATAATTCACCAAAGAAGCCTATATCATGACATCAACAAAAGCATATACCTTTTCTTCCTACTAACACGACCAATTGGGACGAGTAAAATTACCTGACTGGTCGCAAAAGAGAACACGGAGTTCTCGAGTGAATGTGAATCGAACTTTCATCATGATATCCTGTTAACAGCTGAAGATGAATAGATTTAATTGTGCGGTTTGCAGGAATGGATCAGCAACAGAAAAACGGTTTATTCATTTAATGCCGTGGTATAGACGGATTACCTTGTACAACTGCGCACTTAATCCTGTTGCATATTCCGGAAGTTACAGCATCAAAATATGATTTGTTAAAGATTCTCTCAAAAGAAATTGAGTTCGGTATATCCATGTGGCTGTGGCAACAGCTCTTCAACCTCAATCCTGGCACTGGAACAACTCGTGCTTTTCCTCATTCAACTAAGGTTAATGGACTCAACCTCAGCCGAAAATACACTATAAACAGGCCTATGATCCGAGAACTTTGATTCTCCACAAACATAAGATAGCTGATACAGGCCTCTTCCATACCACAGTATACGATCACACCTTCAAAACATAAAGTTGCAAAATGTTATGATACTATTAGATCGATAGTAAAAGAATAATCACGTGACAATTTCTTCTGATAGACATTAAAACGTCGAGTAAATAACGAAGATATTACCATGCAGGGGTCCTTCGCTTTTCCTTTGGGTGTCTATCCTCCCGGCATATCTGTCTGAATTATTAGAATATTTGTATGTAGGAGGGAAATATATTTTTCCTTCACTCCATCCCTCGAAAACACGGCCTCGCCTCTGTTCTATCCGGAGCTGTAAAACCATCAGTTCTTTTCAGATTTTTAGAGTAATTAAGAGAAGCCTAAAGGTCCTCGGAAAATGCACCAAAAAACAAATATATCGAATCAACTCAGAAAAGATTAGAACATGCCTGGTCATTCTCTAATAGTGCCTTCCAATTGCGCATCTCAACCAGAGCCTTTGCAGAACGGTATGACAGAGCAATCCGATAATTCAGATCCCCAAGCCATATAATACGACTATGCCAATACATTCAAAAAGTAGCATTTTTACCAAAGGCTATAATTTCAGGGAAACTAATGTAATAATTTAACATATGAAGGCTTACTCATGCTCAAGAATCGTTTGGGGAGAGTTCTCGTCTCCGATACCATGAACCCTGGGAAACCTTGTCTTCCTTAGGATCTCCAAAACATCGGAGTTTCTTCGCAGCTCATCGCCCTCCTTTTGCCCAGATGTTAAATGACTACAGACGAAGCAAAAGCTGGTTTGATGCAAAGACATGCTAATAGAAATGGATCCCTGGAAAACTCAAGAAACGAGTATGCATCCTTATTTCTAGTTCAAGAAAATCACTCAAATCGGAGAAAACTTTCAGAGGCAAAAATGTACCTTGTTTCCAAGATAACCCATCAGTCCTCTGCCAACGCAGGACACTTTCATGTTGCGAACATCATCTTGGAGATCACTCTTCACCCAAACGGATAGAAATATCCCAACCATTTGCTTGCTGGCAACCAAACAGTACCTTGAATGGCCCATCTGTCTATTGGATTCCTCCATGGCACAAGATCCACCATAGGACATCGGAGAATATTGCAAATATTGAGTATTCCCTGGTGAACCCCCCGGTCTGTTTTCATCATCAGACGAACCCCATCTGAAATTAGGGTCACAATCACTAGGTCTATGTCCAAAGATAACATGATTACAGACACTGAAGCGGCGGTCGAGCTGGGGTTGTGTCATTGCCATGTTGTTATCCATTCTCATGCTACGGCTCAAGGATTGAAACGATTGGATGTGAAAGAAAGATGAAGCTTTCTGCCTTGTAGATCCTTCAAAGTCCAAATCCAGTTCCACAAGCGGATTGGGGATCGGTGAAGGTGTGTGGCAACAACCACTGCTGCCGGGAAGACTATTCAGTGTCTTCCTAATGAGAGCTAACCATTTCCTAGCCGGTCCATTGTCTTCGGTTCCCAACACATTACCAGCATTTAAAGGGACAATTTCTTGAAAACTACAAGAACAAATCAAAAAGATCCAAGAGGCTTCTATCAAATATCATAATATCCATTCGTCTAAAATCACCTAAACATGGAAGAAATCCGATTCAGCTCAACATACCCAAGAACATAAATATCAGCTGGAGGAGAGAAGTATGAAGCCAATCTTCAAGATTCAAATAACTAGCAGGAGATTTCCCAGCCACATTCCATGTAGCTACAAAAATCCTACAAAACCAAATCCTATTCAACAGAACTCAACAGAACACCAGAAAAGAAACTGGGAACACAACACAAACCTATAGTCATGCACATCCGTAAACAGCGAGCCATCGAGATCGATTTTACCTCGCCGAGCTCGATGCGAATACCTCTTGATCGATCTCTCTACCATCCAAAAGCAAGTTAATTATAAGTTTTTGAGATGGGGAGAGACAAAAAAGAGAGGTGTGGTCCAAAATCCAAACCTGTTCTACTTTTCTTGATGTTGCATGGCTCCTTCTCTGAAAAATGGTGCCTCCATTCTTCATCAACACCTGAAAAAGAAGAATCATAAAGTTGTTAAAGCTGCTGCAATTCTCTCTCTATCAGAAGGGTATCAATTTCACATATTCAAACACCAGAAAAACAAAGATTATGGATTTCAGAAGGAAAAAGAGAGGAAGAAAACAAATAAACTAAACAGATCTTGAGGCTGCAAATGTCAAGTACCAAAAAAACAAAACAAAACATGTTTTTAATGCAAATGCAAGTGTCCAGTGTCTAGAAGAATCTGAAATCAATCAAAGTCACCTCTATAATCATCATCATCAGCATGAAAATCCTCAGCTTTACTCTTGATATTGAACCATTTCTTGACCAATGTCTTGAGCCATGAAAGCTTCATAATCAGGGAAAACACACTTAAACCAATCAACAAATCTCATGCTTAAAACATTAAAATGACATGAAAAATCAAACTGTTTTTTTTTGGCTTTGTTTCAAAAGAAAAAAACCTTGTTGTTCTTGTTGTTCCCACCTCTCATTGTTTCACACACCTTTCATATAGCCCTATCCAGATTTGTAAGCAAATAATAATTTATGAATTTGTGAAGAAGGTTGCTTCTTTTGGCTCAGACTATGACCTTGATGATATATTCTCAGTTGTTCTTCTGCTCCCCTTGATAAAATGTAAACAAGGACAAATAGAAAAGTACAACAAAACCTTGAAAACAGGGCCCTTTTTTCTCCAGAAAAACAAGAGGGAAAATTCCAAGCTTTTGCTGAAAATAATGGGAGAGAAGTGTTCTAATTTTGAATGATGGCTGAAATGAAATGAAATGAAGGGTAGCACTCAGTTCCCTCAAGTAATGCAGAGAAAATAAACACCAGTTTTTTTAATATGCATTATTATTGTACTTTGAACCAGGTGGAAACCAAAAAAGATCAAGTCTTTGCTGGTGTGGAGAACTCTTAAAAGGGAGAAAAGGAAAGGTAATTGAAAATGGAAACCAACAACTGAGAGATAGAAGAACATGACAACAACTCAAACGTGGAAGTAAATCAAAGAGATTCTGAGGTTAGAACTTAGAACAAGACAATGTAGGACACATAAAAGGCTAACAAGGGATGGTCTGGTCTCTCTATTGAAACAAAAACCTCGGTTCAACAAGGTACAGGGCAAAGTATCGAACTTTGAAAAGAATAAAGTGCAAGATGAGCCCTTTTTCTCAACACCCTCGAAAATCCAAGGCTTGAACCAAGGATATCAATGGAGATAGCTCTCTCTCTCTATCCAAAGTTAGGCTTTGATCTTTAATCTAATATAACCCCCTAAAGATTAAAATATACATACATATATATATAAAGGGTTTCATTATGTATAAACATGGACACACTGCTTCCCTTTCTGACATCTGCTAGTTTAATAATCTTTAAAATGAGACTACAAACAAATTTATTTCAACGCTGAATCCTAATTCTACTCAACATTGAGGGCCAAAACTGGGTTATGAACATGCATTTAGTACTTGTGTGACGAGGATATGGTAAGTGTTTTGATGGGGACTTTTGTGAAGATCAAGGGTGTTGTTAACTTGTTATTGGGAGCGTGGGTTTTGGAGCTTCAGACATAATCCATTGATTACATAGGTGTGCATAGGGGGTTTGTAATAGGGGAATTTTTGTGCCAAAAGAAAGGTTGGATCTTCAATGGTGTGCAATGGCTGGGTTTTTCTTTAAAAAAAACACTTTAGAAGCATTGAATGGATCTCCTCAAAAACTCCTATTTGTTGCTTTACAGCACTCAATATGTTAAGTAAGCCTCAAACTTGGCTAGAAATGCTTATTATGTTTTATTAAAGGGTAAATCACACCACTGAAAAACATGTTTAGTTAAAATTGAAACATAGTATGGTATGGTATCAGGTTTAGTATTAAAGGATAATTATAAATTTGTGAAAAACATTTCTGCTTAAAATTGAAACATGATATGGTATAGTATTAATTTTAGTCTTAAAAATTTATAAATTTTATCAATTTGATTTTAATTGAAAAATAATTTAATAAATTTAACCTTTCATACTTAAAATTTTTGACATACACCTTGTTACATCCTTGATCACTTGGTGCACTCCATGCTATTTAAAAATGTCACGTGCTAGTAGACATAGTTACTTCATTGATGGAATTTTTAAATATAAATAATTAAATTTATTGAATTTTTTTGTGTTTCTCAAAAAGGATATTAGTAAATTTATCCCTATATATTTACATTTTTTTGTCAATTTAGTCACTACCCTCCGGAATAAATTTGACATTTAACCTTTTTAATAAAGTAAATATGTATTTTTAACATAAATGCGGACTAAGAAATTAATTTTTAATGATTTGATGTGATAACTCGTGTGATAGTTCACATATATTTTGTGTTAGCATGATATTTGTATTATATATTGCATCAAGTAAATAATTTAAAATATATAAAAACTCAAAAAATAGCATGAAATAAACGTGTATGATGACATGTCAACACCATTAAAAATTTAACATTACATTCCTTTTTAAAGACAAACATTAAAAGTTAAAGTTCTATGTTACTTTTTTTTTTTATTTTAATTGAGGTTTTAGATGGGATTAAACCAAACCAATTCATCTTCCAACCTCTTAATAAAAATTATTTCAAAAAAAATTATCGTATATAAAAATAGAGATCAAATTAACATATATATATATATATAACTTTGCAAGTCCAAATTATTTTGATAAACTTTAGGTTCGGATTATTTTGAGTTTGATACTTGGATTTTTAGGATCAAGCTATTACAAGTCCAAATAAGTTTTGATCGCTTCAAATTTAGGTCATTTGCGGGTTTACTTGCTTGAATCATTTTGGGTTATATTGAATTCAAATATTTTGATTTGAATCATTTAAAATTCTAATCACTTTAAATAATTGATTCTTAGTTTATCATCAAATCAATTATACCAAATTTAAATCCAAATCGATGAAATCAAGTTCAAGCATGTCTACTTTATTGTTGTAAGTTATTGAGGATTGTTCGATCGGAATTCCCAACAAACGAAAAAGTATTGTTTTCTCAGTGTGCTTTTGTTTTATTTAGTCATGTAGATCGTGTTTAACTTGTCATAGCTTATCTTTTAGGTCTTGTCATTGTGTGGTTCACTCCAGTTGACGTGGAAGAGAGAGCCACGAGGGTTAGATCGACAAAAATGAAGAATTGAAGGACTGATTTGATGATTGAAAATGAAATTAGTGGATTGGAGGAGAATAGTAGTTGAGAGGAGTCGAACGCGCATCCCAAGCAGGGACAGAACCACATGAATCGTGGGAGGGGCAATTGCCCTCTCCTCAAATTTGATGCATTGATTATATTTTTATGTCCTAATAATTTTAAAACTATTGTAATTAAACCCATACTCCTCTCAAAATTTTCTGATTTATTATTCTTTTAGGACTTTATCATTTTAAAATTAATAAAATTAAATGTTAACACCTTTTTTTTGGTTTAATCGAAAACTAATAGTGATGATAAGGTTCCAGCAGCAGCATTGATGTATCCATTTGGTCCGAATTATAAGATGTGGAAACATGGTCCAACTCATATTGTCGAGGGAAAAGGCTATATCGATGTGGCACCCATTTATCAATGGCTTTTCATGTTGTTCATCATTGCTATCTAATCACCAGATTGACATCTCTCTTTTGATTATGTCTTAGGAAACTTAATCATCTTGTTTTGGAGAAAACTATAATGTTAATGGTAAACCAAACACAACATTAGTTCTTCGGCAGAGAACAATAACTGAGTAAAAAATACTTAGGGCAGTAAATCGATAAGGTCACGACAACATCGATGGACCAACTAGGTATGGTCAGAAGCTTAGGCCAACATCGTAGGAGAAAGATGACCTTAAAAAAAAAGCCGCACATGTTAATGACATGGACCATTATTCTCATCTCAAAAGATTAAGATGTGCAATGTTATCGTTTTTATACTCTATGACCTCTCATTTCTTTTTTAATGTGAATTTAATGATCTAAACTCTCTCTAGGCCGACATTCTCTTCCATTTAATCTCATGCCGTCCTCATCACGAATTATTGTCCTGATTATTCATACTGCCTATCCCACCCAATAGGGAGCTCGGCGTGAAATTAGACAATTAAGGGTTCACTCAATACTACTTGTCACAGTGTCACTAGTTGTCTAATTTCATGCCGAACACCTTAGTGAGCGGTATAAGCAAGGTAAAAAAGTCATGACAGTGGCTTGTGATGAGGGCATTACAAGATTGAGTGGGAGAGAATGTCACGTCTTAAAGAGAGGTGGAAACATTAATCTCGTATCGAAAAGAAAAGAGAGAGTCATAGAATATAAAAGTGATGTCGTCGTACAACCTATTATACATATATTTTGAAAAGAGGTAATATCTTCATGACACTCACACACACCGACACGTGAAAAAAGGGTGTATGAGATATTAACGACGTGTGGGGGGCACTTGCCCCTCTCTTATCACCAAAATTGGTAGATCGATCGAAATTGGGATGGTACATCCATCTAAAATAATTGTGAGGAAAAAAGTACTAAAAGGGACTTAAAAAAATAAACTGACAAAAAAATAACATTCTTATTCTTTGAAATATGACATATCACACGTTTATTGATCTATTTATGTGACGTTAATATTCTGTAACAAAAATTGATAACGTAGGTGATAACAAAAAAATGTTGAATGGTCAAATTGATAGCAAAAGTTCTTATATGCCCATGATGTTTGATAGGTTATGGTTGAGTGGCCAAATTGAAAATTCTTAAATGATCAAATTGTTTGATAAGGTATAATTGAGTGGTCAAAGTAATATTTAACCCTCAAAATTTTGTTATTTTTTGGGGTCTTTAATTTATCGACTTTATATCATGTTGTACTTGTATGGTGTACCATTAAATATACGGATACCAAAAATTAATGGGACAATAAATCAAGGTCAAATTTTGATAAATAATAATAATAATAAATCAAGGGAAAACATAAAGAAAGGACAAACTTTGGGGGTAATAAAGGTTCAAAGTGTACAAAGAGAGAGAAGAATGGTAAGTAAGCAAGGTGGAAGTAGAAGCATAAAATCATAAATACGAGAAATGCAACTATGGAAGCTTTAGTACAGTTTATGTAAGATGGAAGCAACTGTTGTGAAAATTTAAAGACCAATGGGTCCTACTTATAAATGGTCCATCCACATTCCCAATGGGTACTAAAATTATCATCTTAAGTTAAACTAATATGGTTTTCCTTGCACATACTAAAGCATACCATTATTGTGTGGTTGTCGATTTTTGATAGACTCTCTATTTATGATCGTTTGCAAAAGTTGGGGTTACATGGAGTTAATTGTTGTCATCTTTGTGGAGCTGATACTGAATCAAAGGATCATCTTTTCTTTGACTGCCCTTTTTCTAAGGGTATTTGGGAGAATATCTTAAGGTTTTGCCAAATAACTAGATCTGTTTATGGATAGTATGAGAAGCTGGCCTGAGCTATAATATTTTTAAAGGGCAAATCTTTGATTGTGGCTATACTGAAACTTTGTTGGAATATTTTTATTTATAACATCTGGTTAGAGCTTAATGCTAGGCATTTTAGAAATATTTTTATTTTTTTAAGCATTATTGATATTATCCGTATACAGCTACACCATAGATGTATAGATAGAGTTGATACGGTTAATGCCAATCTTTGTATAGCTTGAGGTTTGACTTAAATCCCTAATAGGTTATTCTATGTTATTTTTTGTAGCAAATGTTACCTACTCTCTTGAAAAATAAAATAAAATTTGAACACGAATAAAAATATATGTTGTTGATATCATATTTGATAAGGTTAGATTTTAAATTTAATTAAGATTCAATGTGATTATCGAATATTGAGCAATTAAATAAAAAAAAAAGAAAGACAATTTTAAAAGGAAATGGACATTGTTTTATGAAGAAAAAAAAAAATTTTTAAGAAACTCTAATTTAAACCAAAACTTTCTGGTAAGCAACTGTTATTTTTAGGGGTTAAATTTTAGGTTATAGGGTTTAGAATTCAAGGATAGTGTTTAGAATATGGGGTTTATTTTTTTAGGGTTAGGAATTTAGGATTTGGGTTTTTATAGTGTAAATACACATGCTTATATAAAATTAATTTTACTCTTGCTACTGTTGTTAGCTTTTCTTTTGTTTCTTTTTTTTTCTTCTGTATTATATATATAATTATTAAACATTGGATTCCATAGTGATAGGGAAAGTGGGCAATCTCTTAAGCAAACTCTGATTTAAACCAACGCGGTTTCTGGTAAGCAACCGTTATTAATGGACTAGCTAAACTTTCTTATTAATTATCATCTCATCTGGCATCAGAAAATTAAAGTGTTAGCATCTCCATATCCCATTTTGGTACATTTGCTTTAATGCTTTCCTTCTTCTATTGTTGTTAGCTTTCCTTTTGTTTCTTTCGTTTTCTTTTTTCTGGAAAGCTTTTGTATTAGTGTAAATATTAAAGAATATACCATTAATATAGATAGATAGACAAGGAAATAATTTCAGCCATTCATTTATTCTCATCTAACGATTTAAAAACTGTATAAAATTATATGAGTTTCATACATATTGATTTTGAATCATTGGATAAGTATAAATTGACCTGACTCGACTCAACTAAAGGCTATGGCCCATGAGCCTCTCTACCGGTGAGTTGTGATTTTCCATTAAAGAGGCTGATTTCAGATTCAGCCAAATGCACATGCCATTATAAGTATCCAGCAAAAGAAACCAGTGGCTTTGTTTGTAGAATGTCAAAAAACTTTGGGCAAACAATTGAGGGATTTTCATATATATATACTTACTTTTTCCATGCGTGTGTTTCCCCCACATGAATAATTCAGTTCATTTGTAGCAGTCAACATCAACTCAACACTGTGATATGCAACACCATGTTCTTTCTTCAAGATCTAACAGCTAAACAACTCAAAAGAAATCAGATCCATTTTTGTGAAAAGAACTCCCAAGTGGGTTCACAAAAGGCACTAAAATCCAGAGCTGCTTACAAAAGGGTAGGTTTTTAAAGAGAAATTGACTACTTTACCTTTTCTCTGCACTGATTCTGGTCATAAATTTCAGTGCAATGGATGTTAAGATCTTTGCTTTCCGCAGGTTTCACTTGTATTCTCAAGAAAAAAGTGCACTTTCTAGCATACCAGATATAAAAAATCAGATTCATAGTAATGAAATTCTCCGATAAATAAGTACGAGCACTTTATAACACACATACTAAACACCTTCCGAAGGTCAGGACAATACGTACACGTATTTAATCTTTGACAAGCTACAGTTAGAACCAAATAAGAACTCAAGGAAACAAGAGATTATACGTGTTAGGCAAAGCTTGTGGGAGGCATTCTCTTCGGACTAAAAGTGGGAAAGAAGTTAGAAACTTAAATGGCACATCTGCATCCCGGTTGCATATATAATCAAGTTGCTAATTTCAGCTTGGGTGCTGCAGGAGATCTATGGGAAAGTTTCCTGTATATGGCTTTGATAGTATTTGGAGTAGTTCTACAACCCCCTACAAGCAAAGCCCCAACCTCGCACCATTTGCTTACGTAAGAGATGAAATCTTCATCCTTGACTCCTGTATTTTGCTGCCACAAAAAGAATGATGCAGACCATTAAGGCTCCACTTTAACACGGGAACAAATGAATTACCGAAAAATAAGTATACTTCAGCTTCCTTTTTTTTTTTTTTTTCAATTATTTTGCAATTTCCTTTATTTTCTTTAAAGCCAAATGAAAATAGAATTTTATCAAGGTTAGTTTAAAGTGGTAGCACTTAATTTCATATTGCTAAGCTCAGAAATAGCAATCAAGATGTGTTTCTTGATATCGTGTTGAGAAAAAAAACTAAAAAAATTCTAGTTAGTATGGACGAGACCCTTGTGGTTCAAATAAGGTGATCCTACAGATTTCAGACCCTTTTTTAATATAGGGGATGTTTCATGCATCGTCTAGAGAGAAAAAAGTAACATAAACTTACCACCCATTCCTTCCGATCAGCATCATACATCTCACCACTATTGGGATATATAACAATTGGTTTGGTAGTGACCTGCACAAATTATTAACCAGATAAGATTGTTGAGCCCATCAAAATTTTTAGACTAAAACGTTACAGGAACAAATTCCTCAAACATAAAAAAAGAAGAAAAAAACTAAAAGAAAAGGAGAGAACCAGTTAATTGCTAAACCATATCCTACAAAAAGGTGAGAAAAGAGTATAACATTTTCTCTATGACGGTTATTAACAAAATAACAGATTGGCAAAACCAAAACCTTCTTAGTTGCTAAAATCAGATCATGAATAAATCTAGGAGGCGTGCAGTTGATTCCAACAGCAACAACTTGTTTGCAGGATTCGCCAATTGATACACACTGAAGCAAAGAATCACCGCTAACTACATTGACACCATCTTTTGAGTTGAAAGTAAACCATGCAGGAATCTTCGTTCAGCATAAGCCTGTGTGAAGAGCCTCCAAAATCTCAATATTAAGAAGAAACAAATTAAACAACAAAGTAGACATGGAGCACTGGATCAATAACATCTTACTAGCCAATTCAGGAAACATTTAAGGCATGCATGACATGAAATTTAGTATGTTGGTTTTGTTCCTCACACCCTTCTTACTTTTATCTCAAGGAAAAAGGTTTCATTCAGAATCAAATATCCAGCAATACCTGAGCTTCTATCTTGTTTGGAACTGTTTCAAATGCTATTAGGTCAGGGCCTGCTTCTGCCAAGACCTGAACCCTTCTGCGATGAAATTCTTTCAAAGCTTTTACCGTCATTGCATCACCATAGTGCCCACTAGTTTAGAGAATATAAAAACAAAAAAAAAGGAGACATGTAATTATGTGATAAATTTAATGATTCTCATTACACAAAAAGATAACCGATTGAGGCAGATAGCTTAAAAGTAAGAAAACTGGATTTGAATTAAACATTACTTAATAACATTTATGTAGATGATTGACACACCTGTACTCAGAACCATCAGCCAAATAAGCCCCATAGCTGCCTAAGATTGGACGCTTTTTTAGTACCTTACCATCTCCAATTCCATCACTAGAACTTTTACTACATCTTTCATAATACATTTGCCTTGCCTCAATGGCAATTTCCACACTTTTTTTAAGCAATGATTCACTTTGTTCTCTAGAAAAGCCTTTTGCTTCAAACCCCTGAATCGTGGGCTGTTAAGGATACATAAATTTGAATCAGTCGGCAAATGAGAGAGAGAGAGAGAGAGAGAGAGAAATGTTATATCTGATACCTGATACCATGCTGTTATAATAATATCCGCACCAGCTTCGAGGTAGTCAAGGTGTACCTGCTCAAAATCGTTTGGTAAATGATCTAAAGAAGCACTCTAAACATCACATGCGGTAGATTTAAAGTCACAATACTTTTAACAGGTGCTGCAAAGTGACAGAAACACTAGAAATCCAATGATTGGAGTTCTTCGTCATGAAAAACTAACTTGGAAAAGTTTTCAACCAAATGGTGTTACAGTGACATCAATATTCACAAAAATCAAGGTTAATATTATCTGGCCAGACGAATCAACCAACTTAACAAGTGCAAAGCAGAGAAGCAATCATATGGCTTCCTTGTTCATCACCTCAACTTTTAACCATCAATGCATTATGGCGTTAATCTTGTTTACTTGGACCTTGCATACTTGGATAGCAAAAATTATCTTGAATTTTGGTAAGTAAAATGAACCTAGGTCTATCTTATTTGAAAAGGCAGCTAGCAGTTACGTTAAAATAAGCAATATAGAACTCAAAACTGACTCGTGACCAGTAACCCTTAAATGCCACTGACCTGACTCACCAGATCAAAACTGGACCACCTCCACGCGTCCATTGTTCTATACATACACATATAGATATATATACAATACTGCATCCAAACCAAATCAGAACAAGGTTTGTTCTTTTTAATTTTTTATAATAAGAGCTTAATCAAATTCCATGTGAAAATAATTATAACAATCAGAGCATAAACCAAATTCCAAAAAAAAGACCTCCACCAACCATTCATTTTTCATTGCTAGTTCATTCCCCTTCCACAAAAAAATGAAAACTTGCATTCACTTAAAACCAGTCCTAACTTCCTATTATAAACCACATTGAATTGTATATAAGATATAATGAAAATAAACAAAATCAAAATTCAAAAAAAAGGTAATTTTGAAATAGATAGAGAGATTTACGGAGCGAATGAGGTGAGGAGAAGTGAGGAGACATTTGGCACTCGAGAGGGGATCGTTGAGATCAGCACCGTGGCGTTCCAGCTCCGTCGCCAGTCCGCAGTCGATTACGGCGGCTCCTCCAGTCTGACGGAGGAACTCCTTCATCAATGAAGGCATCGCCGGGATGTTGAAAGCCTCCATTTGCTTTGTTTTATTAAAACCGGGGGTTGTTGAAAGCTCTCGCTCGCTATCGCAAACCTACTTATAGAGCACGAACATTTTTACCCATTGGTCCCTCTAATTTTCTGTTATTACAATATCTACCATTCCAGTTTGAACATTTTTATAATCATTTGTTCGATTTATATTCAAAATTTATAATTTTCATTTTTCAATAATTTCGTGTCTAATAATTTTATAAAATCGAAGTTGCAATTTGATAATAAAATATATCAAATGATTTTTAATGAAAATATTATACATGTTTCTTTTAAATTTTAGTATTTCCAGTTTCAGTTAAAGAATAGTTTTATAAATCGTTGAGAATTTATGTTAATTTAGTAATATGATTATATGAAGAACAATAAAGAGTAATTTTATCAATTAAAAAGTTTCTTCAAAACTTGTGTTTTTATATAGTATATTATAGATATTTTACAGTTTAACCCGAATTTCTTTTGTCCACGTTAATACATGAACTTATCTATGTTTAAACTTTTCCGGGGTCTACATTGGGACTTGATTTTTTTTTTTTTTCCACATTGATACCATTTTTTCGTAACGTCTTTTTTATATTTTTTATTTTTTACAATTTTCTAAATAATTATTATATATTTTATATTTTTTAAAAAAAATTAAAAACAAAATACTCAGGATCGTATGGGAGGGGATCTTCTTCTCTCTAATTTTTTTGTTTAACAACCGATATTCATCCTATTACCTGATTAATGTAAATCAGGTGTTCATTATATGGCGACCTTTCTAACATAATTTGCTCATAACTTGGGTCGTTCATCATTATCTTTTTCTCCTTCTTCTCCACTGCTCTGCTGTCTTAATCCAAAGCTTAGTCTGTGGGCGAGGAATGACAACCAATCTCGCCAATGGTGTGTTGTCGGTAACATTTGGAAGAGTACAAAGTAGCTTCAAAGTCAAGTTCTAATAAACAACTTAAATTTGTTCAAAAAATAAATAAATAACTTAAATAATTATTCAATAGGTACTTTAACTATGCGTGATAAGTAATTTAGTGTTTTTCAAAATAAACAGGTTGATTTAGTTATTATATTTTTAGTAAAGACGAAACTATGATGAAATTATATGATTAATTTATTAACTACGTATTTTATAGGATCTAAAAAGTATTTTTTTAAAAAAATTGAGACTACGACATAATTTATATGATTTCAAAGCCGAGGGACCTAAGAAGTTTAATCTAAAAAATAGAGATTAGAACAAAATTAGTTAACTCATGTATCGAATCTAAATCACTTAGGAGAAACAATATCGCTTTATTCATCACTATGTTCGATTATTATTTTCGAACCTTCTAACACTCTCTATAATAACTCAGTCTAAAGAGAGTTTCACTCTGCTCCACAAGATTCCCAAGCTCTGTTCAGCAACAATTCAGAATGGTGTGAGCTGTTAACGTCCTAAAGAGTGCGGGCCACTGGAGCAAGCAAGCCAACAGATATTCCTTATAAATATCCATTTACTCGTCACTATGTTATCCTCCCAAAATATTATCCTACTCAACCTTTATCTTTATTTATAGTCTGTTTGACAATTAGCGGATAATTATTAGTAATTAACGAATTGTATTAATTGATAACGGATATCTAATAACATTAGCTGATTTGACTAGCGGATTGTATTAGATGATTGTATAAACGTGTTTGGTAAAATTAATTAATAGCTGATAATTATTTAAAAAAGCAAAATGACATATAAAGACATGATTATATTCGATATTTGTTTAAATAGTTTATTAGTTATCAATATTTTGTATATTAATTATATTAAGAAAAATTTTTTTAATATAATATTATTAAGTATATTTGAAGGATTTATATATTAATTTTTTGTTTATATAATTATTTTTAATATAATTTAATTAATTATTAAATTTAAATACAAATATAAATGTGCGAGAATAAAAATATTATTTTACAAATATCACAATGTAAATACGTGAGGGTGAAGAATTAAAATAGAAAATGTTAAATTTATGTTATTTGGAGATTTTTTATAATTGTTAAGGGTAAAAGGGTCTTTATAGCTCTTATGTCAAAACTTCTAATTTCAAAAAGCTCATATTATCATCTTTTTCAAAATTAGAGGTATCACCTCAATTCGCTATTCACCAATCATCCAAATTAGTGGATTTAACTAGTCAAACCTCTAATATTAGCTCAAACCTCTAATTTTAACTCAAACCGTTATTTATCAAACATGATCATATCTATAATATATATATATATATATAAGTATAAGTAAAAGAAATCTTGCACATATGCTCCGCAAATAGTTCTAATTACATCGACAAACTGTCACAAAAGAGGTTTAACCATACTAGACAATCAATTTTTCATAAGCAGGTACGTGCGCTATAATGATAGCTACTCGAACGCAAAACTATCATAATGAAGGTAAATAAAAAATGTGTTTAAGGTAGAGAGAATCGTGTCACAAGATAAAAAAAAAATCATGCCCAAAAAGCAAACAAAAACATCAAGATATTTTTACTAAAAATTAGTTAAATTACATTTTAATAGTTTAAACTACTTTTATAAGTTCATTAAGACTTAAATAATAATATTTAATAATTACTTTTATGCGAATTTATTTACTGGCATAAATATTAAGCTTTACATACTATTATGTGAGAAACAATGCATTGAATTGAGGGACTGAACCAAGTGTTCGACGTGATCTTTTATATGGTTCTATTCATTCACAATATCGAAATTCGAATATGATTATAGAAAGACTTGCCAGAACCTAAGAATGAAGTGTTTCACGTTCGCAATCAACTAAAATCATGTACCAACAAGATAAAATGAACGATCTAAAAGTATCACGGGCCCCGGGCGGTGAAACAGAAACATCCAGGAGCTTGGTCATCCGGTATCATGCCACCTCCCTTGCTGGTATCCACTGCTTCTAGCAATCTCACCACCTCATCCATGTCGGGACGTCTTTCGGGGTGTGCATCCCAACATTTTCTCATGATGCTTGCCAATGAACTTGGGCAACATCTAGGGATATCTGGTCGTAAATTCTGCAAATAACAATCTCCAATGCGTTAACATATATATATATATATATATATCATCAGACACTACAACCAGGGTATCGGAATACAGAGTCAAGTGCAAACATTCATTGATTTGGCTATAGACACGTCGAAAGACATCTACGCATAATCAACTCCGATCATTAGTAAACATACTAAAGAAATCCAGCTAACTAGTTAAGGCTAATCAGCTAACCCCTATCAGTTATGCAAGAATTCAGATTTGGAAATATCATAAACTATGTAGAGGACATTCCCAAAGTTAACTCATACCTGGTTTACTACTGCTGACGAAACTTCAGCAAAACTAAGATCAACATAAGGCATGTCACAGCAGTATATTTCCCATAAGCATATACCAAAACTGTAGACATCACATTTCCTATTGTAAGGCTTTCCATCAAGGACCTACACACAAGTATCATATTAGATTCTCATATTATATAGAAACGGGAATTGAGGCTTTAGGTGATCCAATTGTTGTTGCAATTGAGTGAAAAAGTTCGCATGTTATAATCATAATCAGAGATACAAATTATACAATCAATGGACCTTCAAGGAGTGGATACCTCTGGAGCCATGTAACCAAGAGTGCCTGTCTCCCCGGTCATGACTCTCGGGTTCTGAGCTTCAATTCGAGCAACACCAAAATCAGTGATTTTTAAAGTTCTATGAGCATCTAGCAACATATTTTCATGTACAATCTTCTTGGAGTGAAGATAGCTCAAACTGCCAAAGGTGAACAAAAAGAATCCATTATTTTTCTGGAGTAAACGTTCGAAATCCTAATATTCATGTAAAACTACTCACCCTCTAGAAAGGTCCAAAGCAATTTGAATCACAACCTTAAAGGCAAGTTTCTTCCTCCTGTTTCTGATCAAAAACTTCTTTAACGTCCCACCTGGAAGGTACTCAACAACAACACAACATGCTCTTGAGGGGAGGGAATTATTGTTCTCACTTATTCCATCTTTTGTCGGGATCTTAAGGTTGGAAGTTCCCATTGAAGCTCCAATAAAATACAAGAGGTCGCTTATTCATGATTTGAACATTGGAATTCAAAATATTTAAAGAATTATTCCATGGTAGTCATAACACTCATAACAGTAGAAGAAGCTCAGAAAAAGAAAAACAACATAATCAAAGCCATCACCGCATACTTCGCTCCCAAGTCTTTGGAGAGTTTGTTGGTGCCGTCATTGACATAATGCAAATCATATGCTCAACATCGCTAAAATATAAATCGGTTTTACCTTTGTTACATTTGGGTGGTCAAGCTTATGCCAAACAGCTACCTCTTGCCGGAATGAGGCCCAAAGAGCAGTAGCTTCAGCAACTGTGGCAATCCCATCCTCCCCCCAATCTAGTACCTTCACTGAAATGTATACAAGTCCTTGCAATTAGGATATCATCAACGTGGAACATAATGTTTTTTACTAAGCGAAGAATTAGATGTTTCACAGTAGAATATGGACAGCAGGTAATGCAGAGACTGCTGTTTCAGCACATGTTAAACTCAATCATCTGAAGGAGAAATCAAACATGGCCATATATAGATTAAGGAACCTTTATAAACAAATATAAATATTTAAAACAACTGAAATTTAGATGGACCTGAATTAATTAAAAAACAATTAAGTTCCATTTAAACAACTCTGTAAAGAGAAAGCAATCTTGGAGCCCCATGACAACTCTGCAGAAGCTGTTTATACCGAGCAAAATGTAAAGGGACATGGGGCAGTTGTTCTTGACTGAAAGTACCATACCACAAGCAATAATCACTAAAATCAATATACAAATTTCCTAATCTCAAAGTATAAAGAAAGAGTTCCTATTACTTGCAAACAGAAACTGAGCAAGTCATCATGAAACATCATTCAGACAGTTATGGTAAGCTAAGTATCGATCTGCATCTAGCCAAATGAAAATTTCCTAGCATGTCAAAGCTTTTCCTTTTCTTTGCCAATAGCGAAGCTGCCAAAACACTCGGCGCCCTCATTTAAACAAAACAAAACACTAGAGGATGTCAAAGAATTATACCTCAAAGCAATATAATCTTACACTCAAAGAAGTGATGCTAATCGAATGACATCCCCCCACTCACCTCAAGTTTCAAAGCATAAACCCCTTAGTACACAATGTATTCTGTACACAGCTGAACCTAAAGAAATGAATTTCTTATTACATTATCATCTGCTACTCCTAAAGCTTCATGTTCCACAGGCACATACATTTAAACAACTAAGAAAGTACCATCGAACCAATCAAGCAAGTCAAAAGTACTAAATAGCTTGCAGATGCTGGAATTCAAAATCACACCTACATAAACAAACTTCAACAAATCCTAGATTGAACATGACATCTTTATATCAGCATATACACCTATACAGTACAAACACTTATACACTAACAGCAGTGTATGATCAAACATTAAAGGGTACAGATGGTGATACCTGCAACATCTTGGCTATAAACCCCACGGTACACGGTGCCATAAGTCCCATGAGCTATAACATGCCTTATGTCAAGCTTAGCCAAATCAATTTCCCACTCTTCCTTCTTTGTCACGGTTGGACCATCGGTTTCCCTAGACCAAGCCCTGCTCAAGTGCTTTTCCAGCTGCAAATCCCAGCTCTTAAAATCTATCTTATCTGCTCTCAGAAACATCTCCTTATTGTTGCTAAAGCTTCCTATGGACCCCAAGGCCTTTTCCATTGCAGTCGATGTCTCTATTTTGGCCACACCTTCAGCTCCTTCACCATTACTTGTTGCCATTCTTTGTACAAGAAACAAATGAAAAAAACAACAACAACAGAAAACAAGAACAATGGATGATTATCTGGGAAAGTTCTTATCTTTTTTGAAGTGGGGTTTTTTATAATTATTTTATAATAAAAGAAAAGTAATGGAAAGGGAGGGCTTGGTTTTTATTGTGGCTTGAAATGGTTTTGAAGAGTCTCAAAAGACTGTTTCAGAAAACAAGGGATTGAAAAAAAAGGGTTAAACAACGGATTTACCGGTACATGAAGATCTGCTGTGGATGGAAAAATAAAAACTTCTTACTTAAAAGAAAAGAATCTGGAATTAATAAAATTTCCATTTTTTTAACTGAGAATTTGAATCTCCAGTGTTCTAAAATCCGGATGCTTTTGGTAAAATCCAGGTGCAGGCATGGCAGTAAATCCCAAATACTGATTTTGTTGTATAAAGTTATTAAAACATCCATCATTAGAAAAGAAGATGCTGATGAATTTACGCCCTTTATGAAGAAGAAAGGTCAACAAATCTGGCATTATTATCATAAACAGGGAAATGACAATTGCTTAAAGCAATAATTAAATACTAAAAAGTAGTGCCACTTGGATTCCTGGATTCAGATTCTGTCATTATTAGGAAATCAAATTATAAATGATAATTAAAACTGAAAACTAGGGAATAATGGTTTTTCTCCCTTGATTGAGTTCTAAAACCGGGTAATAATCAAGAATTTTATTCTTAAGAAACACACTTTGTAAATAAACTGTTTAAATCTAAACATTTAAGAAAATTAACATTTTTTATTGAGAACATTCAATAGGTTCGATTTTATTTTTATAACTAATTTAGAGTGATTTGAGAAAAAAAATTACTAACGGTAACGTTTTTATTAAAATAGTGATAATGTCATAATTATTTTTTGGAGGAGGTAATGTTATAATTATTAATTCTTTATTATTTGTCAATTTACAATTCAATTTGGATAATATTGATGAAATAACGAGTTTTCTTCGAAGCCGTCTTTTGTTATATTTTTATTTGATAATTAATTATTTGAGGTGTAAATTTGTTGAATATTTTTTATTTTATATTAATTTAAAAAAATTGTCGGCAAAATAAATATAATATTAATGGAACAAATCATACAAACTTAAATATGATCATAAACCTCATTAAAAATTTCTTTAAACTTAAGCGAAAGAAAGAAATACACCACGACCATGTGTGAAAAAGACCAAACACCGACAAGAATCAACCACCAAAAAACCAACTAAGCACAACAATATCCCCAAACCCCAAAACAACACCCAAACTGCCCTGGGAAAGGAATATCACACGCAAAGCCATCCGAGAACAAGTTCGGATGATCGACACCCTCCTTGGCCAAGACGTCCGCAAGATCATTAACTTCTCGAAACACATGCGAAAAATATACGCAACATAACTCCGCACAAGACGAATTTATTTCCACAAAAATGTTCAATAACCTCCACGGCTGACGTTCCTTATGTAACACCCAACCAATCGCCACACTAGAATCGAACTCACAATCAAGCTACCAGTACGCACTGTGAACGTAAAATCAACGACAAAACACATGCCACTGCACAAAGTTCAGCCTCATTTGACTCCAAAATGCCAACATGACCGAAAAAACCCCAAAATAGACGCCTCCTCATTCCGCAACACACCACCAATCACGGATGGTCTCGGCTTTCCTTTAGCCGCACCACCAATATTAAATTTTAGAGTCGAAAGAGGTGGTGATGACCAAACAATTTCTACTCTAGGACTCGATGATTTCGGCGAAGCGCTGCACAATCGCAGACAACTCCACCATTGAGCTTCATCTAAGACAAACATATCAGACAACATCCGAACCCAATAAAAAGATCTCAACTGAACCAAAAAGAACACTTCCTTAATTGGTAACCTCCTATCATTGAACACTATATCATTCCTGGCCAACCATGCGGACCATAATAGGGCTGCAACACAAGACACCCACCATTGACGAACCTCGCTCGTAAACAAAGAATGAAATTTCGGAAGCAATAAATCACATAATGATCGCAGCAATGGCATGGACATTCCCCGCCGATGCAGCAAACAAACCCATAGCAAATGCACTATCGTACACGAAAAGAGGATGCGATCAGCTTCATCTTCACCAACAACAACGACCTTGATCAACACTAATAGGAACCCCTCTCAAACGTAAGAAAGTAATCATCGGTAAACGCTCTAGCCCTACGAACCAAAGAAAAGATTGAACATTCGGGGGCACACAAACCATACACCAATATCGCCCTCACCTGCATGCTCAGACATGAGCTGTTGGGTCAAAGACTTGACTAAAAAACCCCATGCGCATCCGGTTTCCAAATTAGCATATCTGCAACCCTTCCATGCAACACTATGAATATAACCAATGAACAAAGATCCTGCAACCGCTTCGCCTCGAAAACACGAAGGTTCTTCCAGAAAAATGAATGCCACTGCTCATGAACAAAAAAAACCATCAACCGCATACTCTGTCACCAACGCTACTTTATTATTCGCAATGAAAAACAATCTCGAAAATATATCTTTTAAGGGCTTTTCAAGGTACCACGAATCCAACCAAAACAAAACCTTACCCCCATCCCCCACTTGCAAAATAAAATTTAACGGCTCCAGATAATATCCCACCGCTGAATCGGTCGTGGACAATTCAATTTGTTTCCACACAGCTAACATTGCACTGACTCTAGTTGTATTAAATCGCCACTAAGGCACAGCCTCCCCATACTTCGCTATATGCAATGAACACCAAAGAGACGATGTATCATGAGCATACCACCATGCCCATTTCGACAATATAGCCATGTTTCGAACCCGCAGGTCCACCACCCCTAAACCACCCAAATGACTCGGGAGACATACCTTCTCCTATCCCACACGACTCATTTTACGTTTCAAATCATTGCCACCCCATAAAAAATTACTGCGAATTCTCTCAAGCTTTGCAACCACCCATTTAGGTACCACAAACCCATATAATATACTTGTAAATAAAATAAGATCGAGTTTACCAGTGTAACACGAGCAGTAAAAGATAACGACGCCCGCTTCCACCCTGCTAACTTGGTTCGAAATCTACTAACTACCTAATCCCACATCTTCTTTCGTCGTGGATTTGTACCCAAAGGCATCCCCAAATAAGTAAAAGGCAAGTCCTCCCGTTGACATCCTAACACACTCGATGCCTACTCATAAACCTCATCAGACACCCCGATAGCATATAGCAAAGATTTAGTATAATTGATCTCCAAGCCCGAGTACGCCTTAAAGCTATCAAGCAAGCCCTGAATTCATCGCGCACAATCAACTAAAGGCTCAAAAAAGAGGATAGTGTCATCGGCAAACTGTAAATGTAATATAAACAAACCATCGGCAGCCTCTACGCCACGTACCAAGCCAGCTACTCTAGCATTCTCTAACAACTGATGCAAAGCCTTCGCCACAATGACAAACAACAAAGGTGACAACGGGTCACCTTGTCGAATACCCCGACCCATCCCGAAATCCTCCGTAGCACTCACATTTAACAATATCGACAATCTAGCTATACTCACACACTCTCATATCCATTTGCACCAACCTAAATCAAACCCCATACGCGACATGGCATGATCCAAAAATTCCCAGATGACACGGTCATATGCTTTTGCAAAGTCTAATTTTAAAATAAAACCACCACCTCGCATTTTCTGTAATAAATAAATTACCTCGTTAGCTAACAAAATGTCGTCTACTATCTGACGACCCTTCACAAACGCAGTTTGTGTGTTGCTTATTACCCGATCCAAAACTCGTTGTAAATGACACACCAAAGTCTTTGCTAAGATCTTATACACCAAATTGATCAGACTAATGGGTCAAAAATCATTCAAACACTTCGGCGAATTTGACTTCGGTAGCAACACTAAAAATGTTGAATTGACACCATGCGGCAACTTGCTAGTCTTAAAGAAATGTTGAATAAACGCCATAACATCTATTTTCACCACTTCCCAACTCTTCTTGTAGAACTCTAAACTATAACCATCCGGGCCAAAAACCCTCGTGCCATCACAGTTCCAAACAATATACCATACTTTTTTCTCCAAAAACGATAAAGTTAAAGCGACACACTCGATACCCGATATTTGTTTAAAATCTGCCTCGATCCCTTACTAAACCAAGCGCGCATGTTTTTTGAAATAATACCGAAATTCACTAACCACCATCTTCTTCAATCGACTCGGATCAGATTCCCACCTCTCATTTACAAACAACCCTGATATATTGTTCTTCATAACTCGAATTTTTACACTACGATGAAAAAATGTCGTATTCTTATCCCCAAGCGAATTCATGATGCCCGAGCTTTTTGTCACCATAATAATTTCTTCCGTTTAATAGCCCTCCACAATGTCAAGAACCACATTCGATGTTGCTCAAGAACCTTGCCACTCGCACTGCCATTAGCAATGGCAATATCCAAACTCTTTATTGATTTTTGAATCACATCCACAGCCTTGTCCACATCCCCAAATTCTACCCGATTCCATTCTTGCAAAAATTGTTTAAGATGCCGAAGTTTTACCATAATATTATCTGATCCGATGCCTTCATTCGACAGTCGCATCCATTCACCAACAATCTGATTAACCCCACTAGTGCTATCAAACCAACAATTTAAAAACTTGAACTACCTAGGTCCTCAATCCCGCTCATCACATAACAATAATACTGGGAAATGATCCGACACTGATCGCGGCAAATTTAACTATTGAATATGTGTAAATCTGTCCACTCAATAAGTTGACACCAAAAAATGATCTAGCCTACAACACCGATTCCCCGGACCAAACCACGTAAACCGTTTCCCATGCAAAGATAAATCTATCAAGCCCGACTTATCAACGAACAAAGCGAACTCCTCCAAACTTGCAGACAAGAAACTGTACCCCGATGTCTAGTTATTACTTAGAACTACATTAAAATCACCCCCACACAAATTAGACCCATATACTCGGCAAATTGAGCATATAACGCCTCCCACAAAATTAATTGTTCAGATGCTTCGCTCGGTGCATACACAGACACCACTGGTCAAACACAATTTTCTTGAATCCATTTACCTTTCAAAACAACAAAATGGCGATCCACTACTGATGACTCCAACTGAAAGTGCAACAACTCCCAAACAACTAGAATATGTTTAGATAAAGATTTTGATATAACTTTTATGAAAAATATTTTTGGACTTAAACATATTTCAGAAATATTTCAAAGTCCACAAAACTTAAAAAATATGTTTAAAATGTTTTGACTTTGTTCTTATATCGAATATATCTTTTAAAGTCAATTTTAGCCAGTTTTACGTTTTAATACCGGTTTCGAAACCTCCTATAAGTGGTTTCGAAACTAGTGAGGCAGTAAGGCCTGAAAACCAAACTTGAGAAATAGGTTTCGAAACCGAAGGTTTCAAAACTCCCTAGCAGGTTTTGAAACCCCCTGCCTGTTTCTATTTCAGGCCTCTATAACGGCTATTTTTTTATTTGAAAGCCCCTAATGGTTTTAAAAACCCTACAATAGTTTTGAAACCTCTATGCATGTGTGCATTTAATGCTCAGTTTTAATAGCTTCTAACAGCTCCAAACAAACCTCAATGGCTAGTAACGGTCACAAGCTCATTAGAAGGTTTAAAAGAAGTCTTCAAGCATCCATGAAAGATAGAGAAACAACTACCAACATTCTTTGTATAGAAAAATTATATTTGTGCCAAAATTGTCATATTCTTTCTAGAAAATACTTATGAGCCAAATTGTCAATATTAAGTGTTTTAGATTTTGGGTGAGTGTTTTAGTGTGCAAACTATTAACCTTGTGAGATTTTCTTAAGTTTGCTTATTTGTGTTTTCTCTTAGAAAAGAGTTGCTCAAAGCTTTGGGGTATAAGCTTTGAGAGAGTGTAAAAGTTACTCTTGATCTTTGAAAAAGAAAGAAATTCAATAGTGAATTTGAGAAAATTCTTAGTGGAGAGCTAAGGTGGTGGATGCAGACTTTGGTTAGAAAGTCAAACTACTATAAATCCTTGTGTCCATTTTTTTATTTTCATTTGCTTTCACCACTTCCATCACAAAACCAATTTATCCCCTCTTGGCAACTTGGTTAACGACATACGAGCCGAACAAAATACCTCCCGAAGCTCCCACAGACGGCAAGAAAACATAACCGAAACTGTCTGAAGACTAGAAACGTATCACAATAAAGTATGAAACTACCTCCAATTTACTCTCCTGTAACAACACCATGTCGCAGCATTGTTTCTTCAACACGTCCCAAACTCTTCTCTTCTTTGCTGCATTGCCCAACCCTTGAAAATTCCAAGAGAAGAGTCCCATACTCTTAATTTGTTTTTCGATGATCTGAAATTACCCTTTTAAGATCCTAGATAATATCATCTTCTCGGCCTTGTGTCAAAATACCCACTAACTTACACAAATTCAACATTGATATTACTTCAATATCCAACTCCTCTTACCTCGTATGCAACCTTGCTCTCTCGCCTTCGGCTATTTTACGTGGTTGTCCATTTTTTTTTTTTTTTTTTTACCAATCACTCTATCAGATTAGATTGTGAAACAACATTCTTCAACATCTCAAACTCCTTTCCTTGACTAACCTTATCTTGGCGTGGGATAGAGACCTCATCCAATGCAACAGACGTGTTTAAGTCAAACTCTTCAAGTATAACCTTATCCCTATTCGAATCAGCATGAACCACTGTATCATGTCCATATCCAATAAATTCCTCAATAGACACCGACCTAGCCGAGATATCCTCTCGAGATATGTCATCCGCATTATGTTCCACGCGTCGTAAATCATCACCGACCTTACCTTAACAATGTCGTCATCCCCTGACTCTTCCCATACCCTATTCAACCTCCACTTTGGCCTCACGAGGATCGTTAAAACCCAAGCCCGTAACTGTCATCCCCTAAGATCGACTATTCATCCCCATTACTAGTCTCAACCAAAATTAATCCCACAGCACCATCCTTCGTTTTATTTGATGGCGCAAATACTTCCTCCTCTTCAGTCTCCTCTGAACTTGATTTTGACTATGAACCCTTTTCGCTTACTGGCCATCGACTCTATTTTAGTGACACGAATCGGATAACGCCATCAGGCGCGATAATGTATCCTTGGTCATCACCAATCCCGACTCCTTATTTATAAAACGACCCTCAAAACTTTTATCTCCATCTTGAGCTGTCGATTTCCTCCAAAAGGATATTCTTGAGTTATGCTTAGCCTGAAACACATGTACAACCGACCCCAATAGACGGTGCCCATAAAGACCTTCAATGGCTCTCTTCGTATCCTTGTGAGAAGCCATTCGCACAAAGCCAAAATGACCCCCATTCCATACTCACTTTCGCGGTATGAATGTATCTAAGACCTCCCCGAATCTATCAAATGCCAACCGCAAACCCTGCCAATGAATCCCATCCGATAGGTTTCATATGTACAACGTCATGCAGTTTCGATGGCTTGACTCCGATCCAGCCGCTTACGAACGAACTGGCCTACTAACCTGGGACACTGCGTTTCCTATCGCCATAGGGAATTCAAATCTGAAATGAATTGAATATATATTATTTTAATATTTAAATGATGTTATACATATTTAAATAATGTTTTAACATTAAAGGTGTTTTTATTAAGGAAAATACTTTGATATACAAGCTTGTGTTTAGTTTATGCAAGGCTTTTAATTTTAGGGTTTAGAAATTTAGGTTGTAAGGTGTAGAATTTAAGGTTTATGGTTAGAATTTAGAGTTTAAGGTTTAAGGTTTAGATTTTAGGTTGTTAGGGCTAGGGATTTAGGTTTTAGATTTTATAACTTAAATATGAAGAGTTGTGTAATTTTTTTTACACAGCTTGTATATTAAAATATAATTCTTTTATTAATATCGTGTTTATGATGTTTCTAAGTTTTATGGCGGGATTACATGTTGCTTGAGAGTGGATGAGTTAGAGTTGATGTTATTATTTTTATTATTTGATTTATATCTTTCAATAATACGTTTCAGTTAAATTTACGATCTATAATTTCTATCATCATTTTAATATTTTTAGATATTTATTATTATTATTTATTTTAATTTATTGACAAATTGTCATAAGCAGTAAAAATATAAAAAAAACATATTGGACGTTTAACATTTGGTAATTAACAAAAAACAATTTAAAGAGCGACGAGGGCATGCAAATATTATTTTTAAAAAATTATTTAATACACTGTTCATATTAATAATATGTTAAATATATTTTTTCGTAAAATTTAGATAGTGTAACAGAAATAGAACTCTTTGAATTTTTGTACAAATATTTTTAATTTAATATTAAAAATTTAACTTGTTAATATATATATATATATATATATACTAATTAATTGGCTTAGTGGCCAAAGATACTCATCTTGTCTCATCTTGTTTGTGTTTGAATCCCGACATGAGAATATAATATATCTATTTAATAAAAAAAAAAAATATCACATAGACAATTCAGTAAAATTTACTTACAGATAATTTTATATTCTACGACCAAACACTACTATTTAGCCTAAAACTAAAATTTAGTCGAAAATATATTACAAGTTTGCATATTTACTCTTTAAAAACTAAAATTTTAAAACTCTAAACCATAAACATTAAATTATAACTCTAAATTAAATTCTAACCCCTATAAATTAAACATCTAGGCTTAAAACCCTAAATTAAATATTTAAACCCTAAAATAGAAAAAAATTATGTTGACTAAATATTCTAATAGAACAAATATATCAAAATTTTATTCTTTGATGGAAATAGCAATGACACCAGTAGCATATTTCCGAATCAAGAGAAGTACGAATTTTTTTAATCTTTTTAAAATTCGTCCTCACACTTGGATTTCATTTCCGTTTTCCAATTAGAAAAATCAGTGGAAAACAACACTTCAAAAAATTCCTTTTCTTTGGACAATTTCAAAGAAAGAATATTTGTATAGTATATAATAATGGAATTAATTAATTAATTAAGGATTTTCTAAAGAATGGAAATTAATTAATTAATTAGTAAACGCATACGGTTCCGTTGTCCTTTGGAGTGTCCTTTGGAGCAAATAAATAAAACGGATGATTTGCCATTATGCCCCCATGAAATATTAAACAATTCAAATTACTCCAACTTTTCTTTGGCTTCTATTTTTATTTACTAAAATAAGGAAAAAAAAATTGATACACAGGCCGTGTAAACTCGTGTCTTTTAATATAAGGGATTAGAGTTTTAGTTTAAGGTTTAGGGATTTAGGTTGTAGGGTTTAGAATTCAAGGTTAGTGTTTAAAATTTATAGTTTATGGTTTATAATGTGGGGTTTAGTTTCTTAGGGTTAGAGTTAGAATTTTAAGATTTAAATTTTTATAGTGTAAATACACAAACTTATAAAAAATTAATTTTACAACCTTTAATATATTAAAGTTTTATCCCTTAAATAATGGCTCCTTAAGTTCCACACGCCACAAAACTTAGAATATTTTTTTCAAGCATAACTAATTGTGGACCATTCCTTACAACTTGGTGATGTATTTTTTATTATTAAATGGAATTTGTGGACATAAACGAGCATTGTACTTTGCCGTGACGTGACTGACCAGAATCATGTAATCCCACATTAGATTATGTTGTTCCCTACAACACAAAAATATAAATTAAAGATTATATACAGCGGTGGAAATCATCGATAAAGTTTGGGGCTAATTTAAAATTTAAAAAAATAGAGTTTTAAATTAGAATTTTTAAAATTTTAAAAAGTTTAATTTAATTTTTTTTAATTTAAAGTTTAACTAAAATTTTTAAAATTTTAAGAGACCTAATAAAAACTTTAAAAACGTATAGTATGGTTTAAGGTTAAGGTGTATTTAATAATATTAATTAAGTAAAATACTCTATTGTTGTATTTAACAAGAAACATTTAATAAAAATCTCATTTATGGGGATCCTTTGATTATTTAACTTATTTAATAATATTAATTATCATGTTGAGTTGTTTAATTGTTTAGGGTTTAGGGTTTTTGTTTAAAGTTTATGGTTTTGGGTTTTGTATTTAGAGTTTATGGTTTTGGTTTAGGGTTTTATAGTTTTTTGTTTGATGGTTTAGGGTTTATTGTTTATGTTTTTAGGGTTTGTGTTTTGTGGTTTAATGTTTAATGTTTTTGTTTAAAGTTTAGGGTTTTATAGTTTTGTGTTTTTGGTTTTTGTTTAGGGTTTAGGGTTTAGGGTTTAAGGCTAAGGTTTTAGGGTTTAATAAATAATCAAATAATCCTATTGAATAAGATTCTTATTAAAAGTTTTATATTAGATGCAACAATAAAATATTCTACTTAATTATTGTTATTAAATACACCTTAATCTATGCCCTAGAGCATAGGTTAGACAAAGCCTAATAATATTATAAAAGTAAGGAAAAAAACTATATCAAACTACAATATAGGACCTAGATCCAAATTTTAACATAGTAAAGGGGCCAAAAATCAAATTTTAAACAACAAAGATGCACGAACAGGGCTTATAAATAATTGTTGGGTGGTTTAGAAGGAAAAAAATGAAGACACGAGCAACTGTATAAGCACATATGGTACACGAAAATGTTTTAAAGAAGAGACGAATTACTTCTTTTTCGGATCATAAAATATGCTTCAAGTTCATCATCATGTACTCTTTCTACATTTAAAATTTAGTCGCTTTGTCCTTATTTTCAAGAATTTAACCTCTCTGTTTTTCGGATTTAAATTTTTAAATCCAACCGTTAATGGTGTTAAAATTCTTTTATTACATTCAAATCATTACAACATCATCTTTTTCGATTATATTGTTGCTAAATTAGTATTTTTTTATTTCAAAAATGTCACAAAAGAATTGTAATGATATTACTATGTGGACTTTCACCTTTGCTCCATCCTCTACTAGAATCTTGACCACTAAACCAGCCCCGGGAGGACGGCTTGCTGTCTCAAAAGTTGTCTTGTTTTGGGTTTCATCTTCATCGGACACCCCTGTGGGCCGCTGGACTTCAGGAGCCTGAGCTTGCGTAGAGTCCAAAGTAATTCAAGCTTGTATTAATATGATTTGCAATGAAAAAACGAATATTTTTTAAAAATAATTAATATCTAATTTATTAATCAATTAATTTAGACCAAATATTATAAAAAATCATTGTTAGAGTGATTAATAGTAATTAATTACGTCCCAAAAGGCCCATGCAAAGCTGCATAACCCAAACTTTAAATTATATTTAAAAGATTTGGAATTTTAATATGGGCCAAGCAGCGTCTCCATCCCTAATTTTCCGGGTTTGTTTATTGGAAAAAGTTGAGGGGCATTTAGGGAAAAGTAGGCCAATTTGCTTAAACTTTAGCTAACATTACATAATGGCAAATCATAGACAAGCCAAGCTTCTAGGATCCTTTGATGCTGTGGGGCTGGGTTTAGTCATGTGCGCTTGTTTCTTGTACTTAAAATTATCATCATGTCTTGATTTGTGTCGAAAAATTCATGATATTAAAAGAAGGGCAATATCAACTAATAGCAACACGAGACATGATGTATGTCTTATTTATATTATCGATTACATTATTTGTCACGTATCACATTATTATTAATTAATATTATTAATATTTTAGGATAAATTAAAATGAAATGATATATAAAAAATGTAAGTACCAAAAAGAGAAAACAAATATAATTTGGGACTAAATTGTATCTTACATGTATAAGCTGCCGGTAATCTCGAGAGTGTCTATTCCAAATTCAAAGGTTGGAGTTTGGAGTTTTACTCTTTGCTAAGCTTCGAAGGGCCCCAGTGTCAGCTTTTCATTCTTTTACTGCTTCTATACGGTGGCTTTTTATGGGCTTGATGAGATATGAAGTAAAAGAGAAGTGGCACTGTCATTGTTAAGTGGTGGATTGGCGTAGGTAGGAAGGGAATCGTGATTAAACTACGAGGAGACGGATCCATTAATTTTAAAATGTAATTAAATAAAAAGTAAGAGAGTTTCAGTTTAAATTTATAAATTTTAAAATTAAAAGGTTTTAAAAAGTAATTAAATGAAAAAAATGAGAAATCAAGATTTAATTTTATTAATTTTAGATTGCAGCGTCCAAAAATAATAAATCAAATTTTGAAATTTTGAAAGAGAATTTTTAAAACTATTAGGGCCTAAATTATAATTAACCCATTAAATTTTGGAGGGCACTGGCTCTCCCACCTTGTATGTGGTTTTGTCACTAGGTGTGAGCTGAGCAACAAAAAAAAATCAAAAACTGTTCCGAATCGTAGTGTTTGGAAGGTTTATACTTCACAAGTTTACAAACTTTAATTACCTGAATTGAATCGAATTTGATTTTTTATTTAATTTATAATCAACTTATTTGTTTTATAGTGTAAAAATAAATATTTAATACTTGTTTTATTATTTCAGATCGGATTAAAATCCACGGGGTCGAAAAATACCACCTCTAATTTTAACCTATTTTCCTTCAATTTAATGACATTTATTGGATTGGATATTTTTCTATTGAGGCAATGGTATTGGTATTATAGGCTGGCTTTTTATTATTATTATTATTATTATTATTATTATTATTATTATTATTAAAAAAACAGTACATATGTGACTGTGTCTAAAATTTGAAGACTATCAATTACACACCAACTCTTTCCATTGGGGATTAAATCGTTTTAATATGTTAGATTAATGCATCAAGTTGATGCATTTAAGACTTAAGAGACTGCATCAATTGTTTTTTAACCACTTTTATTCGATGTATTGGTTAATTAATTCGGATCAGGTTTGCAGAGGTTCAATATAGGCTACTCTCCCAATCTAATTTTCTTCATTCATAACGTCAAAATTCGAATCTTTAGCCTTATTTAAGGGATCTAGCGACTCATCTATTTAGACCATCTTATATAAAAAATCATATTATCTTATTATGTCGGGATTATCAAGGATAAATTAAAAAGTGCTTATGCAGTCACATTTTTAAAAATTTCAAAATTTTTATATTTATACTTTTTTACATTTTAATTAATAATTTAATTTTACCCCATAAAATTTTATAATTTATCACTTTTTAAAATACACACTCTAATATAAAAATCCTACATCCATATCTAGAGACAAGTGTTGAAAAAGTTTTTGACTTCCTTTGGAGGTTTGATTAAATTCAATTTTAAATATAATTGTGACAAAATATAATTGTGGCTCATATAACGAATTTCTGACAAAATAAAAATTTGGGACCATTAAATTTAAGTCTCATAAATTTATCTTCCAAAAGCAATAAATAAATGTCAACAATCTCTAGAGCATGTGGTTAAAGTACTCACTTGACATTCTATCGTTTTTTTAGGTTGTGGGTTCAAGACCCAATGGAGCAAACATTTCTCTTCCCCCTCCCTAGTTAGAAATTGTTCAAAAAAAAAATGAATAAATAATCCAATAGGTGCTTTGAAATTTATTTTTATCTGCAAAATTATGATATCAACAAGTCAAAGTTCGAATTTTAATGTTGAGAATATAATAAATTAAATTGAAAAAATTGTCCTTCTAATAAATTTATATAATATAAATTGATATTAATCGACTTAATTGATTAATAAATTAAATATCAATAATAATAAAACAGTTAAAAAACAATTAATGAAGGTTATTTTAAGGGTTGTATTCATATCGTCAGTGAAGAGGAATTTTACTAAAATTGTCAAACCAATTTCATTGACTTATAAACAAACTCATTAACTCAATTTATTTATCAAAAATGACATCTAACACCTAAATTGATGTTAAATTAATGGAAGGACTTAATTAATATGATATTAATATTTATGACTAATTAAAATCTTTGAAATCTAAAGATTTATTTAGAACTTGAGCCATTATTTTATGGACATTTAAGGTAATTAAATCATTTAAATATATTAAATGTTATTGTTATAATAATCAATCGGTCAAATTCAATGGTTTGTTCTCATACTATATATAAGTTATGGATTTTTTTATTTCAAATTGGTCAATTTTAATTTTTATACTTTTTAAATTTTAAAATTTCAGTCAAAGTTTGTCAAAAAAAAAATCAGTCAAAATCCAAATAATACATAAACAATATCATTAAATTGGGCAACCCTGGAATTACAAAACTCACTCGACTGCCGTAACTTTTTTTTTTAATAGAGCACCACAACTTTTTTTCTTTTCAACTTTGTTTAACCGACGGTAGCTTCAGTTTTGATGATAGTCATCGTCTATTTTTTTTTTAATAAAAATAATTTTATTTTATGGTATGTTATATTTTTATGTTTTTTTAACATATTTGTTGTCTTTTTTTGATCGTTTGACTGTTTATTTTATTTTATATTTTTAAGGTTGAATTCGACTACACTACGACTGATCAAGATGTTGTTTATTTATAATCATTTTTTCAAGCTCGGATCTAATGTTGAATATGGATACTTCGTTTGATTTATATGAAGAGTTTCTATTTTATTAGAGAAAATTTGATTTTAAATCATTCAATATATTAATATCCTTTTGATTGTTAACTAGTAATATTTGTTTTAACAATTTTTTATTCGAAAATTTTGATTGGTTTTTAACATTTTCCATATATGGTTATTGTATGATCTAAAGTGACTAGTTTCTTGTGTCAATATTACAAAAAAATGTCCAATTATATATTTAGTTTACGATGATAGTTTTAAACCCTTATTATAATTTTAAATATTTTTTTCTTTTAGTAAGATTAACGATTTCTATTAAAAAAACTATAATCTATACATAATACATTGGACCAATAATAAAAGTTAACTTAACATGTTTAAAAAGTACCATTTAAGTCAAAACTGAAGTTTCAAATTACGAAAATACAAAATCTAAGAAAATGATAAAATTAAAATATACGAACTCAATTCATAATTTACGCAATTTATCATAATCAAATTAGCTGAACTTATAAGTCATGCCATGGTACCATCCATCCTTGTCGATTTGGACAACCTCGAACATGTGGTTTGGCCTCATTTGGAGGCAGTTGAAGCAAATTTGTTGTCAATTACTTCTGATATTGACGTATACACTACACGTATTTTGAGTCCTAAATTCCCAAATTCTTATCTTTATCTCCCCATTAATAATTCACATTTTGTCTTTGCATAAGGCTTTTGTTTATATAGGTTGTTAGGTACCTAAACAAAATTATTTTATGTGCTTTTTATAAAATTAATTAATTATATAAAAAGTATTAGATGGATCTAGCTCACCACATTATCTGTGGTCCAATTAATAAAGTCCATTTATGTCATTTTTTAAGGTGAATCTTCACCTCTTTTCTATATGTCAATAAAAAGTGGGTGGTTATTTAAAAGTTAAAATGATATGGATGAACTTTATTGGCTGAGACCATAAATGATGTGGTCAACTGAGTTTATCTAATAATTTTTCTAATTAACGAGTACGAATAGAATAATAAAATATTTATATATAAGTATATTAATTTTGTTCTCAATAAATAAATTTATTAATGAGTAACCCTAACAAAAATTATTAACGAGTATTGTTCAAAAAAATATTGATAAGTACCTAAATTCAGGTACCTAAACAAAAATATTTTATGTACAATTATTCAAGGTTATAAATTTCATTTAACAATTATAATTACGATTACAATGTCTATAATGGCGTGCCGTGGAACACGTTGATTGAATTGAAAAAAGCATATTGCATGGGTTTTCCATTATTTTTCTTACTAAATTATAAAATAAGTGTTAAAATTATATATATATATATATAATAAGTATTTAAAATATTTTTGGTTAAAATAAGTGTTTAAAATTTTATTTTTGGGTGTTTTAAAATCAACTGAAGTATTTATTTTAGCACTTATTTCAACTAAAAATAAAAATTTAAGCACATAATTCAGCCAAAAATACTTTAGGTACCTATTTCAGCTAAAAATAAAATTTTAGGCACCTATTTTAGTCAAAAATAAATTTCTAAGCCCTTATTTTAATAAAAAAATTACTTTAAGTACTTATTACAAAAAATAATTTAGACTTATTTTGACTAAATAGAATAAAAATAACCCTACTAACATCGCGGTATTGCCTTACTACTTAACCTCCCAACACAAAAAAAAATGATTATTCTTTTATATTTCATAATTGAGAATGAATCATATAAAAGGAGACTAAAATAAAATAATTATATATATGAATTGTTATATGAGTTGTGACGTCAATTTTATTAAAAAATTAATAATTAAAAAATTTGAGACCAAAAATAGATTTTAACAAGTATGAAGTGTATTAACAATATGTATAAATTACAACGGAAATCAATTTTTCCTCAAAAGGGTATGATTTTTTTTTGAATAATATAATTCATACATATTTTTAACCCTTTATTAATATACATATATATTGTAAACAAAATAATTAAACTCGAGTATTTTAGAATAAACATCATCAAATAGTATATTTTTTTATTAAAAAAAATAATATATATCAATCCGTTCTAAATCCGATGCGACTCAATTTTAATTATATGTAGCTGTTTTAGACTATTTATAAGGAAACATTTTAAATTCCTAGGCACAATGACTATAATGTTAATTTTATGTGCAAATCTAAAATATATATTTATATGATTATTACATTTAAACGGTAGTACAAGTAGGAATACATACTTTTTATATTCTTCTAAAATATATTTAATATATTATTTAATTAATTAAACCTAATATAATAGTTATATATATTATAATTATTTGGGTAAAATACACTAGAGGTCACTTAGTTATAGCTTTAGTAACAAACACGTCACTCTTCTTCTAAAAGAAATAATTGATCCACTCAATTATAAGTTTAGAAACAAACATCTCAATCAATTAAATTTTTGTGACAAACAAGTTACTATGTCATTAAAAATGAAACAAGGGCTTGATATAATAACAATTTTAGTCCATGAAACATATACATTCTATTAATTTGGTCATAATTCAAAATAATTCAATAAACTTAACCATTCATGTTTAAAAATTTTGACACGACACCATCCTGAAACACTTCCAACCACTTACCATACTCCATGCAATTGTCCATTAGTCTAATGATCAACAAACGTGATAGCTCGACAAACACATTCACTTCACTACTATACAACTGGTAAACTAATGAAACATACTCATTATGACCTTAACACCGTTTGCTAGTAGACACAATTACTTCAGTAGGGTTAAGTTTATTGAATTATTTTGAATTAGGACTAAATTAATAGAATTTATAAGTTTCAAAGACTAAAATTGTTATTATACTAAGCCCCTTTTTAATTTTAATGACAGAGTAATTTGGTTGTCACAAAATTTTAATTATCTTATTTGTTTTTAAACCTATAATTAAGTGACTAAATTATTATTTTTAGAAGAAAAAAATAATATGATTGTTCCTAAATCTTATAGGCAACAATTGAGATTTGAGTGACTCAATTATTGCTATTAAAAGAAAAGTAGTATGTGTGTTACTAAACTTATAATTAAGTGACCTAAGTGTATTTTACCCGAATACTTATTAACCAGACTTTCTTACCGAAGTCAGAGTAAAAAACACGACACGAGGACGAACAACATTTCTTGAAACCTAAACCCCACGGCGAATGCCAAAGGGGACAACTTGGCCATTTTCCTTCACCAAATGGTCCAAATCTCTGTTTTTTCCTTCTCTCCTTTTGTTTTCTCTTTCTTCAAAACAACTTCACTAAAAAAACCCAATACTAATACGAAATACATAAAAGAAGATTTGAAGTCATTTTACACCCCTTAAATTCTTTGTTTTGTTAGGTGGTGTACTGTTTATTAATGGGTATTTTGTTGTGTTCTGCCCATCTGTTTTTGTTTTCTTTCCATCATGGACATTGTTCCCCAAATAACACCAAAACCCAGCACTGAAAAAGCAACCAAAAACAGCTCTGATTGAGAGAGAGAATCAAAGTTAAAGGAGAGTTGCACCAGAGAAGAAGATCATTCAGAAATGGGGTAAAATACCAAAATGCAAAGCCAAGCAGCTAATTGTTTGTTCATTATTAGCTGCTAATAATCAAAACCCAGATTTTTCTTCTTCTTTTTATATAAATTTTAGGGTAAGTATTTTTAAATTATTATGTCTTACATTCCCTGTTTGCTGGATTTTAATGGCTATGTTTTCTTTTTCTTCTGATTTTGTAATCTTTTTTTTCTGGCAACTTAGTTGTTGTTTATGAATGTGTTCAATGTTAATAATTGTATGTTTTATTGTTGTTTATGATTCAGATGCTGTGGTTTTTTTAATGTGAATCTGTAATTTATCTTAAAGCATTCATATGTTTGATTGATCAGATTCTACCTGACAGTTTCAACTTTCAACCACATGTCTTGATTGTTTTTTTTTTCTTGATCAGGTATGTTGTGGCAATTTTGAAGGCAATGGTTACCGGTTATCAGTTGCTTTGTTTCGACTGTGGGATTCCCTTGATCGGGTTATTTTTCATCCTGTTTCTACTTGATCTTTTTATGTTCCTGCTCATACGATCATAAAAGAACTGAGTTGCTTTTGTTTGCTATTTTCAGGAATTAAGCACTGGGACTGACTTTTAGACACTTGTAGACTTGCATATTATGTCATAAAAACCGGGTTATGCGCTGATCCATCACCTCATTTTCGGAATTAAGAGTTGTGATCCGTGGTCGGAATCAGGAAGAGGTGGCGTCAAGGACTGAAGTCATGGCGACAGTGAAGCACGCAGATTCTAAAGGCATGTATTCATGGTGGTGGAACAGCCACATAAGCCCAAAAAATTCAAAATGGCTCCAGGAGAATCTCACAGGTACACCATTGTTGCAACTATATGATTAGCTGTTTAAAGTTGAGCGATAAAAGTTGACATTGGTTAAAACGAGCATACAACCATGGTTTAGAAGCTTGTCGAGTTACATGGTATGGTATTGCCCCACAAGGTTCGGAAGGGTAAATTGGTTAATGAAAGCCAATGAGATTTTGGCTGGGGGTTAACGAGATTGCCGTTTCTTATGTTCTATGATTTTTTAAAAATTTTCAACTTCTCTCTATATGCCTGTATTTTGACCATCAAAATATCTTCTTCTTGAACAGACATGGATGCTAAAGTCAAGCAAATGATCAAGCTCATTGAAGAAGATGCTGATTCCTTTGCTAGGCGAGCAGAGATGTTTTACAAGAAACGGCCAGAGTTAACGAAATTGGTAGAAGAGTTTTATCGAGCATACCGTGCCTTGGCTGAAAGATATGATCATGCAACTGGGGTGCTTCGTCAGGCTCACCGGACCATGGCAGAAGTATTTCCAAATCAAGTTCCTGGTGCATTTGCGGATGACTCACCTGGAGGTTCTGCTACTGAGGTTGACCCCCGAACACCTGAGATGCCACCACCAACACGAGCATTGGTGGAGCCTGATGAGCTGCAGAAGGATGCTTTGGGACTCTCTTCACATGCTATCAAAAGGAACGGAGGATCATTCACAGAAGAATCCGAATCTATAATGTTCAGAAAGGGTCTGAAACAGTTCAACAATTTGTTTGGTACTGAAGAAGCTACAAACCGCGTGAAATTTATGGAAGGAAGGGCAAGACAAGGCCTTAACTTTCATGATAAAGGGGAGAAAGAACAAAGTCCCCGAAACAACGTGGGATCTGATCTTAGGGGTCGACTCCCATCTGAGTCTGAGCGAGTGACTAAAGTTGAGATGGAAGTTTTTACGTTGAAGAATGCTCTTGCTAAATTAGAAGCTGAAAAAGAAGCTGGCCTACTGCAGTACCAGCAGAGTTTGGAGAGATTGTCTGATCTAGAGAAAGAAGTCTATCGTGCACAAGAAGATTCCCGGGGCCTTAATGAACGAGCAAGTCAAGCTGAAGCTGAAGTTCAGACTTTGAAGGATGCCCTTATCAAATTAGAGGCCGAAAAGGATGCAAACCTTGTTCAGTACCAGCAGTGCTTGGAGAAAATAAATTATCTTGAGAACAGTATTTCTCAAGTACAAAAGGATGCTGGAGAACTGAATGAGCGAGCTAGTAAAGCTGAAACTGAAGCTGAAGCCTTAAAGCAGAAGATAGCCAGAGTAGAAGCAGAAAAGGAGGATGCTCTTGCTCGTTACAAGCTGTGTTCAGAGACAATAAGCAACCTGGAAGAAAAACTATTGAATGCTGAAGAAAATGCTAGACAGATGACTGACCGAGCAGAGAAAGCTGAAGGTGAACTTGAAACTTTAAAGCAATTAGTTTTGGAGCTGACCAAAGATAAGAAACTAGTTGAGCTTCAGTACCGGAAATGCTTAGAGACAATTTCTAGCCTGGAACACGAACTTGCTTGTGCCCAGGAGGAGGCTCAAAGGCTCAGCAGTAAGATAGATGACGGGGCTGCAAACTTAAAAGGTGCTGAAGAAAGGTGTAGTCAGTTGGAGAGAACCAATCAGAGTCTGCATACTGAATTGGAGTCTTGGGTGCAAAAAACTGGGGATCAAAGTCGAGAACTAATAGCGAAGCAGGAGGAGTTGGGGAGACTTTGGACTTCCCTACAAGAGGAGAGCTTGAGGTACATGGATGCTGAAACAGCATTTCAAGCTCTGCAGCATTTGCACTCTCAATCTCAGGAAGAACTCAGATCTCTGGCCATGAAGCTTGAGAATAGGGCTCAACTTTTACAGGTCGCTGAAACTCTTAAACGAAGTTTAGAGGATGAACTACAGAGGGTCAAGGAGGAGAACAAGGGACTGAATGAACTCAATTTAAGTTCAGTAATGTCCATCAAGAATTTGCGAGATGACATCTTAGGCTTAAGGGAGGCTATAGCAAAACTTGAAGCAGAAGTTGAACTTAGAGTGGACCAAAGAAATGCTCTTCAGCAAGAAATCTACTGTTTGCAAGAGGAACTCAATGGCTTTAACGAGAGACATCAAGATATGACAGGGCAGCTGGAGTCAGTTGGCTTATATGCAGAAAACTTTGCATCAACTGTGAAGGAACTACAGGATGAGAACACAGAGCTAAAATATGTCTGCAACAGAGACAGAGATGAAAAGTTGGCCCTCCTAGAGAAGTTGAAAACCATGGAGAAACTTTTTGAGAAAAATGCCCTTTTGGAGAATTCATTGTCAGATTTGAATGTCGAGCTAGAAAGTGTTCAGGGGAGAATAAAGGTACTGGAAGAATCCTGCCAATCACTTTTGATTGAGAAATCCATCCTGGTAGCTGAGAAGGACACACTTAGCTCTCAGTTACAGATTGCGACTGAGAATCAGGAGAAGCTTTCAGAGAAGAATAATGTGCTGGAGAATTCCCTTTTTGATGCAAATGCTGAACTTGGAGAATTGAGGGTACAATTGAAGAACTTAGAAAATTCGTGCCTGCAGCTTAGTGATGAGAAGTCTGGTCTGATAGCACAAAGAGAAAGTTTGATTTCTGAGTTGAATGTCAGTCAGAAAAGGGTGGAAGACTTGGGAAAACTGTATCAGGGCTTAGAAGAAAAATATGCGGGCCTGGAGAAAGATAGAGAATCGACAGTTCGTGAAGTAGAAGAGCTACAAAAGTCATTAGATGCTGAAAAACAAGTACATGCTAGTTTTGTGAAATTGAATGAAACCCGAGTTACTGCTATGGAATCTCAGATTCATTTTCTGCAAGGGGAAAGTGTGTGCCGAAAGAAAGAATATGAAGAGGAACTGGACAGGTCCATAGTTTCTCATGTAGAAACCTTCATCTTGCAGCAATGTGCGCAAGATCTGGAAGAGAAGAATTTATCCCTATTGCTTGAATGTAAGAAACTCTTGGAAGCCGCCAAATTATCTGAAAAACTTATTTCCGAATTGGAGCTTGGAAATTCCAAAAGGGAGATGGAGATAAAATCCTTATTTGATCAAATTACCATAATGAGGATGGGGCTTCATCAGATGTCGAGGACACTGGAGATTGACGTCCATGGTTATGATGATAAGCTCAAACAAGACCAAGTAATTCTTGACTGTATATTTGGCAGGCTCCAAAAGTTGCAAAACTCACACTTAAAGTCTCTGGATGAAAATCAGCAGTTCATAATTGAAAATTCAGTTCTTATTGGATTGCTTGGGCAACTGAAACTTGAGGCGAAAAATCTTGCCATGGAGAAGAATTCACTGCAGCGGGAGTTGAAGGTTCAGTCTGAACAGTTCTCAGAATTGGAGACTTCCCTTTTTAAAGCAAATGCTGAGCTTGAAGTATCAAGAGCAAAGCTAAAGAGCTTGGAAAGTTCATGCCTGCTGCTTGGTGATGAGAAGTCTGGCCTGATAACACAGAGAGAAGATTTGATTTCTGAGTTGAATGTCAGTCGGAAAAGGCTGGAAGACTTGGAGAAAAGATATCAGGGATTAGAAGAAAAAAATGTGGAGCTGGATAAGGAGAGAGAATCGATGCTTTGTGAAGTAGAAGAGCTACAGAAGTCACTAGATGCGGAGAAGCAAGAACATGCTAGATTTGTGAGGTTGAATGAAGCCCAAGTTACTTCTCTGGAATCTCAAATCCATTTTCTAGAAGGGGAAAGTCTATGCAGAAAGAAAGAATATGAGGAGCAATTGGACAAGGCCATGAGTGCTCATGTAGAAACCTTCGTTTTGCAGAGATGTGCAAAAGATCTGGAAGAGAAGAATTTGTCCCTATTGATTGACTTTAGGAAGCTCTTTGAAGCCTCCGAACAATCCAAAAAAATTATTTCCGAGTTGGAGCTTGGTAATTCAGAAAAACAGATGGAGATAAAATCCTTATCTGATCAAATTACTATACTGAGGATGGGGCTCTATCAGATGTTGAAGACTCTTGAGATTGATGCTATTCATGATTATGATGAGACAATCAAACAAGACCAAACAGTTCTTGATTTTATATTTGGCAGGCTCCAAAAGATGCAAAATTCGCTTCTAAAGTCTCTGGATGAGAATCAGCAGTTCACAATTGAGAATTCAGTTCTTATTGGTTTGCTTGGGCAACTGAAACTTGAGGCAGAAAGTCTTGCTACAGAGAAAAAATTACTGCACAAGGAGTTGAAGGTTCAGTTTGAGCAGGTTTCAGTACTGGAGACTTCCCTTTGTGATGCAAATGCTGAACTTGAAGGATTGAGGACAAAATTAAAGAGTGCAGAAAACTCATGCCTACTGCTTGGTGCTGAGAAGTCTGGCTTGATAACACAGACAGAAGGTTTGCTTTCTGAGTTGAATGTTGGTCAGGAAAGGCTGAAAGATTTGGAAAAACGATACCAGGGATTAGAAGAAAAATATGTTGGTCTGGAGAAAGAGAGGGAATCAACACTTCATGAAGTACAAGAGCTACAAAAGTCACTAGATGCTGAAATGCAAAAACATGCTAGTTTTGTGATGTTGAATGAAACCCAAGTTACTTCTATGGAGTCTCAAATCCATTTTCTACAAGGAGAACTTGACAAGGCCTTGGATGCTCATGTAGAATCCTTCGTCTTACAGAGATGCACACGAGATCTGGAAGAGAAGAATTTATCCGTATCACTTGAGTGTAGGAAGCTCTTGGAAGCCTCCACATTATCTGAGAAACTCGTCTCTGAATTGGAGCTTGGGAATTCCAAAAAACAGATGGAGATAAAATCCTTATTTGATCAAATTGCAGCATTGAGGATGGGACTTTTTCATATGTTGAGGACTCTTGAGATTGATGCTATCCACAGTTATGATGATACAATCAGAGAAGACCAATCAGCTCTAGACTGTATATTTGGCAGTTTCCAAAAGATGCAAAATTCACTTCTAAAGTCTCTGGATGAAAATCAGCAATTCATAATTGAGAATTCGGTTCTTATTGGTTTGCTTGAGCAACTGAAACTTGAGGCTGAAGATCTTGCAACAGAAAATAATTCACTGCATCAGGAGTTGAAGGTTCAGTCTGAGCAGTTTTCAGAACTGGAGAATTCCCTTTGTGATTCAAATGCTGAACTTGAAGGATTAAGGGAAAACTTAAAGAGCTTAGAAAATTCATGCCTGCTGCTTGGTGATGAGAAGTCGGGTTTGCTAACACAAAGAGAATGCTTGATATCTGAGTTGAATGTCAGTCAGAAAAGGCTCGAAGATTTGGAGAAAAGATATCAGCAATTAGAAGACAAACATGTGGTTCTGGAGAAAGAGAGAGAATCAACACTTTGTGAAGTAGAAGAATTAAAAAGGTCCCTAGATGCTGAAAATCAACAATATGCTAGTTTTGTGAAGTTGAATGAAACCCGAGCCACTTCTATGGAATCTCAGATCCATTTTCTACAAGGGGAAAGTCTGCGCATAAAGAAAGAATACGAAGAGGAACTGGACAAGGCCATGAATGCTCATGTAGAAACCTTCATATTGCAGAAATGTGCACAGGATCTAGAAGGGAAGAATTTGTCCCTGGTGCTCGAGTGTAGGAAGCTCTTGGAAGCCTCTAAATTATCAGAAGAGCTTATCTCAGAATTGAAGCTTGGAAATTCCATTAAACAGACAGAGATAAGGTCCTTATTTGATCAAATTACTATGCTGAGGATGGGGCTTTCTAAGATGTTGAAGTCTCTTGAGATTGATGCTGTCTGTGATTATGATGATACAATCAAACAAGACCAATCAGTCCTTGACTGCATATTTGGCAGGCTCCGAAAGATGCAAAATTCCCTTCAAAAGTCTCTGGATGAAAATCAACAATTCATAATCGAGAATTCAGTTGTTTTTGGATTTCTTAGGCAACTGAAACTAGAAGCAGAAATTCTTGCAATAGAGAATAATTCACTGCACCAGGAGTTGAAGGTTCAGTCTGAGCAGTTCTCAGAACTGCAAAACAGAGCTGAAAAGCTTGCAGAAATGAATGAAGAACTGAGATCAGAGGTGATCGAGGGAGGTCAAAGAGAAGAAGTTTTGCAGACTGAAATAGGGAGTGTTTCTGGGCAACTATTAGAATTGCAAAGGGCATATCGAAGTTCAGTCGAAGATAATCACAAGTTGCTAGATGAGAAAAGGACTTTGATGAAGGAAGTTTCAGACTTGGGCAAGGAGAAACATAATCTAGAAGAGGAAAACTATGCTGTCTTTACTGAAGCAATATCTCAAAGTAACATCTCTCTTATTTTCAAGGACATTATTGCTGATAATTTTGTGGAAATAAAGTATTTCAGTGCCAATCTGGATAAACTCAAATGTGTCAACGATGATCTTGAGGGAAAACTGAGGGTAATGGAGATCAAGTTTGAAGAAACGCAAATGGAAAACTCACATCTCAAGGATTCAGTGCAGAACTTGGAGAATGAACTAGTGTCAGTTAGATCTGTTTGCAAGCAGTTAAACGATGAAGTTGTGAAGGGAAAGGATCTATTATGCCTGAAGGCGGATGAGCTTTTGGGAGCCAAACAGATGCTCAGTGCAACTCAAGAGGAGAGAACCCAACTGCATAAAGTTGTGGAGGGTCTGAAGAGTAAATATGAAGAAGTCAAGCTGATAGGAGAAGACCAAAAGAAGCAATTTCTGAAACTGTCTGGAGACTGTGATCTTCAAAATAAGGAGATTGAAAGCATTCGTCAGGTTAATCAGAAATATGAGGCCGAATTATCAAAATTGCATGAGGAACTACATAAGGAAAGAAATGAGGTTGAACTTTGGGAGACTCGGGCTACTGCGCTGTTTGGTGAGCTACAAATTTCTGCATTCCGTGAAGCACTGCTAGAAGAGAAGGCCAGTGAGCTCAATTCCGAATGTGATCTTCAGAAAAAGGAGATTGAAAGCATTCATCAGGCTAATCAGAAACTTGAGGCTGAATTACCGAAATTAAAAGAGGAACTTGAAGAATGGAAGCAGAGGGAGAAGAGTTTGAGTGTTGAACTACAAAAGGAAAGAAATGAGGTTGAACTTTGGGAGACTCAGGCTACCGCATTGTTTGGTGAGCTACAAATTTCTGCTTTCCGTGAAGCATTGCTTGAAGAGAAGGCTTGTGAGCTCAATACAGAATGTGATCTTCAAAATATGGAGATCGAAAGCATTCGTCAGGCCAATCAGAAACTTGAGGCTGAGTTTTTGAAATTGCACGAGGAACTTGAAGAATGGAAACATAGGGAGGAGAGTTTGCATGTTGAACTACTGAAGGGAAGAAATGAGGTTGAACTTTGGGAGACTCAGGCTACTGCATTATTTGGTGAGCTACATATTTCTGCTGTCCATGAAGCATTGCTTGAAGAGAAGGCTTGTGAGCTCAGTACGGAATGTGAAGTCCTTGAAAGTAGAAATCAGTCCAAAGCTATGGAAGTAGAAGAGAAGAGTTGAGAAAAAGTGTCAGAATTTTAGAATGTGAGAATGGAGGACTTAAAGCTCAGTTGGCAGCATATGCAGCAGCTGTTGTTTCTGTTATGGACAGCTTGATGTCTTTGGAGAGTCGAACTATTTTGAATCCTAAACTTCCCTCAGATTATAATGAGGTAAATGTAACATCCGTTCATTTGCTACAACTTCATGCCTGCTATCTAAATTTTAATAAACCAAAAATATGGCTTGTCTTCATACAATTTGGTTGAACATACAACTTAAGTTCTAACTCAGCCATGTATGTTTGTGACTTGAATGAGCATCTCCTGGTTTATTTACACTAGCAATTGATATTGCCGCTTCCCATCCTTCTAAATTCTTAATTTTTAGTTCACTGTCAAAATTTGACTTCAAATTTATGTCCTTAGTTCTTTGAGTTTGATCTGTATGCTTTTACTAAAATGATCTCTTTTTTAAACTTCTTGTTTCTGATGAGAAAACTGTTTAGTATTTTTTATTGAAGTAATGTTTGGAGCACGGTTCCTTTTAGTAGGTCATATTAGCAGTTACCATATAGCGAATTCCATGCACACTTTTAACAACTTGTTTTCTTAATATCTGTTAATGGAATATGGGGTTTCGAGTATTGTCTTGGTTCTGCAAGGCTGGATATCACGTATAATACTACCAAGATACTTTGCAAGACTATAAGCATGTAAAAAAATTGTAAAAGTATATTAACCTAGTTTTGTTTAGATCTTAATAGGCTGGATATAAATGGAACATAGTCAGTAAATTGTCATTTATTGAAACAGTGCTACGATCTTGGGTGGTTATTGGCTGTGATTCTTTGACTTAACCACGTTATCTTGTTTTCCAGGATGCCAACCTGGGGATTGACTTGCACACTGATAACAGTCAACAAACAAACGAAGTTCAAAATGCCTCGGTGCCAGATGGTTTTTCTGATTTGCAGAGTATCGGCACGAGAATTAAAGCTATTGAAAAAGCAGTGTTGGAAATGGAAAAGCTTGCAACGATGGAAAGTTTAGATCTCAATTCCAAACTAGAGACTGCTACGAGGCAGATTGAAGAGTTAAGATTTGATAGCAGCTCACGTCAAGAAAGTGTTAGAGCAAAGAGGCATGTGAATGGTAAAGAGGTAGAACTTTCGCAGGGACTTGGTAACAGTGTCAAAATGCAGAGGGCAACGCCTGAGATCACTGAAGAGGACAATGGGATGATGACCAAAGACATTATGCTTGACCAGATATCTGAGTGCTCATCCCGTGGGTTAAGCCGGGGAGAACCTGCAGAGGTTGATGATCAAATGCTTGAGTTGTGGGAAGGCAGTGACCGTGATGGTAATGTCGACTTGAATGTTGATAGGGCCCCGAAGATTGCCACTGGACCAACTGAGTACCAACAGATTGGTAAAGTGAAGGCAAGCAAGGGAAATCATCCCTCTACAAAATCTCTTGTCAAGGAGTTGAGTGTAGACAAAGAGAAATCTAAGAGATTTACCGAGCCAGACCAAGAAGGAAACAAGAAGAAGATTTTAGAAAGACTTGATTCTGATGCTCAAAAGTTGGCCAACCTTCAAATTACCGTGCAGGGTTTGAAGAGGAAGGTAGAGATAACAGAGAAGGGCAAAAAAGGTCAAGGAATTGAATATGGTACGGTAAAAGAACAGCTAGAAGAAGCTGAGGAAGCCATCACGAAGCTATTTGATGTTAATCGCAAATTGATAATGCATGTTGGAGACGGTTCATGGTCCCGTCTTGATGGGAAATCTCCATTAGATTCGGATGAGAGTGGGAGTGTTGGGAGGCAGAGAATATCCGAACAAGCTCAAAAAGGGTCTGAAAAGATTGGGCGATTGCAGTTGGAGGTACAGAAAATACAGTTTCTCTTACTGAAGCTTGACGATGAAAAGGAAAGTAGAGGACGAACCAGAATAGCCGATCTTAAGAAAACTGTTTCGTTACGAGACTATCTTTATGGTGGGGTAAGAAACATCAAGAAGAGAAAGAACTCACCCTTTTGTGCATGCGTTCGACCCCAAACTAAATGAGATCGAGGAAGTTACTTGTAATCGGCACATATTCAGTGTAGTTTACAATAATGAGACTAGTTGCATTGTCAATAAGCTCACCTTCTTAGAGAGGCTTTATTCTTCTTTAGTTTAGAGATCATGCTGTATGTTTCAGGTCCAATCTAATCGAAATGAAGCTGCACTTTTTTAGCCTAAAACTTCCCTTTATATATGTTCAAGGTCAAATAAATTTTGTTTTGGAATGCTTTACACTAGCTGTTGAAGTTATTTCACATTTGAAAATCATGATATATTCCATCCGGATTTAGTTTCCCTTTTTCTTCCTCGATGCGGCATGCAGTGTCTGCAAGGCTCGAGAATGAAGTTACGGCCGTATTACTTACAGGCGAATTACTGGCTATTTTGGCTTATTAAACTGTCTGGTTTAGATGTGTAAATTAGAAATATTTGAGCAGAGAGGTAATTCCCGCTCTGTCTTTCTTATCTTTTATTTACAGAAAATTTAGCCTTTATAAAGGCTTATGTACAAGAGTTTTACCTTAGTTAGGCTATCTTTAAATCTTTCTCTTTATTTACACTTTAGGATAAGAGTTAGACTAGAGATAAAACATCTAAAAGATAAGATATACAAAAGATAATTTATCTATTTTAAACGCCTTCAATCTACACTCCCCTTCAAGCTAGAGAGTATATATTGTAGAGTTTCAGCTTGGATGTAAACCTATCAAAAGTCTATTGGTAGTGCTTTGGTGAGAACATCTGTCAGCTAGTCCTTTGTAGGGATAAAATGCAATTTAACTTGTCCACCATTGACCTTCTCGGCAATAAAATGTCGATCAATTTTCACATGCTTAGTTCTATCATGTTGAACTAGATTTCTTGCAATGTTGATAACTTATTGGCTATCACTTTGCAATTCAAATTCTTCAAATTGCTTTAGCCCCAATTCTGCCAGCAACATTTGTAGCCATATTTCTTCACAGATTCTCAAGGCCATAGCTCTATATTCAGCCTCTGTACTGCTTCTAGCCACAATTGGTTACTTCTTGCTCTTCCATGTCACTAGATTTCCCCACACAAATAAACAATAGTCACTAGTAGACCTCCTGTCAGTTAATTCACCAGCCCAACTAGAATCTGTAAATAATTTTATTGACTTGTCTTCACTTTTTTTAAAAAAATTAGACCATGTCCAGGAGTTATCTTCAAATATCTCAGTATTTTGGTAACAACTTCAAGATGTTCCTCCCTAAGATCACTCATGTGTTGGCTCGCAATACTTACTGAGTATGCTATGTTTGGTCGAGTATGAGACAAATAAATAAGTTTCCCAACAAGTCTTTAGTACTCATATTTGTTAACAGGGCTGCCTACTTCTTTTTGTCTCAGTTTTAAATTAACTTCCATAAGTGTTTCGACTGGTTTGCATCCTAACATTCCTGTTTCTAAAATTAAATCAAGAATATACTTTCTCTGATTTATGACAATACTTGCTTTAGACCGTGTTACTTTCATCCCCAAGAAATATCTAAAGTTGCCCAACTCCTTAGTTTCGAATTCTGTTGATAATATTTTTTTCTTCAAATTTTGCATTTCAACAACATCATCACCTGTAATAATAATATCATCAACATATACGATTAAAATTGATTTTTTTACCCAAAGTTGTCTTCACAGACAGTATATGATAAGCCTGACACTGTTTATAGCCAATTTTTAACATAGCCTTGGTAAACATTTCAAACCAAGCCCTAAGGGATTGCTTCAAGCCATACAATGATTTTTCCAGCTTGCACATTGTTTTCCCATCTTCTTCTTGTTGCATTCTTGGAGGAATTTGCATGTAAACTTTCTCTTCTAGACTTCCATTTAAGAAACCATTCTTGATGTCTAGTTGATGAAGTTTTCAATCCTTATTAACAGCTAATGATAATAACACTTTTACCGTGTTTAACTTGGCTACTAGAGCAAACGTTTCTTGGTATTCTATCTCATAGGATTGTGTAAATCCTTTGACAACCAACCTTGCCTTGAACCTTTCAACACTACCATCATAGTTATACTTAACTGTAAACACCCATTTGCAGTCAACTG